>VZRI01000063.1:292269-330463 GCA_013397515.1 Upupa epops | reverse complement strand
AGCTCCAGAGCCCCAGCTCCCTCAGCCTTTCCTCATCAGGGAGCTGCTCTCCTTCCTTCATCATCTTTGTTGCTCTACACTGGACACCCTCCAGCAGCTCTGTGTCCTGGACTGAGGGGCCCTGAGCACTCTGAGCTCCTGAGCACTCGGTTCCTGTTGTCAGGCATCTGAACTGGCTGCAGTGCAAACAGTGTCTGCCCTAACGTCGTTGTTTACACCCACAACGTTGGGAGCACGTGGCGTGCAGCCAGGGATGTGTACAAACACACTCCTGATACAGGGAATATACGAGCTGTACAAGGGTAAACAGACTTAATTAGCTGCTTCATTAGAGCACAAGCCATCGCACTCACAGTGGAGTCAGGGACTGCCGTCACGCTGCAAAGGCACTCTGCTTCAGGTGTACGAAACCACCGCGTGGGAGCCCAGCGGGGGCAGTACCCCCTTCTCACTGGGGAGCCCAGCAGGGGGAGTACCCCCTTCTCATTGTGCTCTCTTGCTTTTCCCTCACTCCACACGAGGCAATCACCCGTCCGATGAGAAGAGAGATGCCTTAATATTCCTCATGTAACACGGCCGGTGCCAACTGCGTGAGCAGCGCCAGCCTGGAGAGGTCCTGTTGGCCCTGTCCATCGCAACAGAGGGTGTTCTTTGCCATCTGAGCAGCACCTGACAACACACCCAGTCTTTCCTAGACTGCCTTTAACTCCTTGCAGCAGTTGAAGGAGTTAAACTTTAACTCCTTTAAAGTTTGATGCGGACTGGCACGGACACAGCACTTCACATGCTCCCTTCAGAGTGTTTCTACTTACGCAGTTTGAGGCACACAAGCACTGTGACGTTCCAAGTGCGGGTGATCTGCATATCCAGTAACAGACTTTGAGGGCACGAGGCCCTTGTACACATCCTCAGTTCCATGTGGATGCGGCTACCTGTGAGAGAGAGAAATAAGCTATAAATCACTGCCCTGCAGCCTGACGCCCACCCCACAGAGAAGGTGACAGAGTGCCCTTTGTTGGTGGGGGACAAGGTGTCGGTCTGAGCCTCAGATTAGCTCAACATCGGTGTCTTCACCGTCGCTAGTGAAAAAGCAGTCATTCAGAAGCAGTCATTCAGAAGGTTTATGCTGAGGCAAATCAGAAACACTGCAACAGACCTTCACCTGAACCACAGCAGTCGAACGCAGTGGAGGAGGGGAAGAGACTGCTTATTGCGTCTTTCAGTGCTGATGCACAAGTAGAACCTGGACAACAGGACTCTCTGGAAGGCTTCCAGAGTGCGGTGCAAGCAGATGAGGAACTGTGGCAAAAGGCCACTGCAGAAGAACGTGGGGCAACGCGGGGATGATTTCCAGAATCATGTGGAACCACTACAGCATCATTTCTGCCTCGGGCACAAGGGAACGCGCACTGGCGTGTGACCTGAAGAGCTGAGTGTGTGCTTTGCCCTCGTTTTGATAAAGATCAGGGGGCATTTCACTGGGAAATAAGAGAAAGCAGTTGGAGAAGATTAATCTTCTAAGAGCAAAATCGTCATCCTCAAAGAAAGCAGAATCTAACAAACCTCAGACAGGAAACATCAAAGAATCCTCTCATCAGACAAACACCGACCTAAATATAGACGAGGCGATCAAAGGACAGCGTCTTCTCTCCTACAGGGAGCCGGCAAATAGTGGCGATCTGAACGGAAGGGGCTGATCTGAAGCGGGGTGGAAGCATCTGTGCTGAGACACACGCCACTGGTGGAACAGGAGCACGACCGCCAAACCAGACCAGAGTGCTACTGTGCAGCTGGATAAGCTACAGGTGAGACTTCATTACCATCAGTGATGACCAGAGCTCATGTGAGGCGTCACGCTTGGACTAGAGGACTCTGCTTTTTGCATTGTGTGACCTTACCAGGTGTCTGTGGTAGCGGAGCAGGAACACAGTATGGTTGTTAGAAGGAAAGAATCATAGAATCCTAGAATCCTTAGGGATCAGAAAGGACCTGGAAAGATCACCCAGTCCAGTCCCCCTGCCACAGCAGGGTCCCCCAGACCCAGTGGCACAGGAANTCCCCAGATGCCCTTGAGCAGAGCCTGGCTCCATCCTCCTGACACCCACCCCTCACAGATTGAGAGACAGGAATGAGGTCCCCCCTCAGCCTCCTCTTCTCCCAGCTCCAGAGCCCCAGCTCCCTCAGCCTCTCCTCAGCAGGGAGCTGCTCTCCTTCCTTCAAGAATGAAGGCTCCCTTAACAGAGAGAGAACAAGGGGTGCAGCAGGGTTCTCCTGGCTTTGTCCTCACTCCAAGTACAAAATCAGGAAAGGGGCAGAAGTGCCACCGACAGCTCTGTGCGATGGATGGGTCTGTGCTCCTGAGTATTAGGGAGAAGCACCCTCGCTCTGTGATCGAGGACTGCCTGGCACGTGAACCTCAGACAGAACTGAGAGTGGCAGCTTCCACGGGCCCCCTGCGAAGAGAATGCACAGGGTGTCTGTGTCTGACTGCTTGACGCTCATGCACAAAGGCAGCACCGCTGCCAACGTCGAAGTGAATCTCCTGGGGTTTAACGTTCTGAAACGGAAAACACATTTCAGAGGACCCAAACCTTTTCTCCAGCAGAGACCATTTGACTGTCACGGCACATTTCTCCCTTTCCTGGAAGCTAACCCCTGGAACAGACAACTCCTGGAGAAGCCAAACTGCCAGGGTCACTGCCGGTGCCAGGGAAACGTCCACAGCAGTGGTTTAACATCAGAGCACAGATGTCACTGAACTGGTGCCTCCAAGCTTGCTGGCAGTGCTGCAACAGCTGCACCTGTGCAGCAGCCTGCGTCTCTGTCAGGCTGTGGCAGAGGCAGCTTTCACTGACCCGTGTTTGGACTGCATTCGCACGAGCAAGCCAAGGCAGGGGGCTGCACACAGGGGAAGGAGGTGGCCACCTGAGGTCTGAAACAAGCTTTGCCACAAAGGCAGTCGCTCATGAGACTGCAGCTGAGGTGAGTAGGAACGGAGTCATCAGATCACGTCTGTTGGAACAACCATGGAAAGGGCTTTCTCTCTGTGGGTTTCATAGATTCATCAGGGATGGCAAGGGACCTGGAAAGATCATCCAACCTCAAAAGATCACCCAGTCCAGTCCCCCTGCCACAGCAGGATCACCCAGTCCAAGTGGCACAGGAACACAGCCAGGCGGGTCTGGAACTTCTCCAGAGAAGGAGACTCCACAGCCCCTGCGGGCAGCCTGTCCCAGAGCTGGTTTGGGGGTAGGGTTAGTTTGGTTTGTTAAGAAGCAGCATCAGCTAGCGTTTCTCTTCTCCCGTCCCTGCACTGCTTAGCCTTACTCACAGGTAGTATCCGAAACAGCAGCAGTTCAGCTGTGAACAGAGAGCCTCTTTCAGAGACAGAAAGCATTCGCAAGGCTCTCGCAGCATCCGCCTTGTACTGAACTCCCGGGGAAGAAAATGCACTTTTAGAAAACACTTGTGGTCACAAATTGAAGTAAGAAGCTTCAGACAGTTTTCCTGCAGAAACAGCGCGGCATAAAAGGCAGGTTCGCTGGCAGGAGACGCTGGGTAGCATTAAAGGGAAGGCATAAAAACGAATCCCATCAGCAGCTCGGAGAGAGCTCAGCTATAGCTCATGTTTGAAGAGGCTAGCACAACTATTTCAGTATCAAACTTGGAATCATCATCTAAGCAACCACGCTGTGATAATACTTGCAGTACTTCTCCCTCAGCATGTAGGACGAGCGCTGCATAAGAGGTTCCTAAAGAAAGGACCCATGTGGATGCTGTGAGCGCTGCGTGGTTTTTTCAGAGCCTGCCTGTTCCATAGCTGAGTGCTGCTCCATATTCCGGGCCAACTGCAATCAGAATCTGTTGGGTTTGAAAGGCTTTTTCTCCTTCCTCCCTTCTTTTTATAGCTTCCTTTACGACTCTTCAGAAGTTCAGGGATGTCTGGAACTGTTAAGTGTCAACAGCCATCACTGGTCTCCTCCAGCCACTCCTTGTGCTTTTCCTGGAGCCCTCCTTTAGAAAACTCTGGGTTACAAGGCCCTGTGGGGACAGGAAGGCAGGAGCTACAAGCTTGCTTTGCTGCTGCTTCTCTGTTGGAAGGCTTCATCTCAACCTCTTCGTGTTCAGGTGCTCAGGTAACGGCCAGATCTCCGCTGGAGGTGTCCAAAGACACCTTCTTGTTCCATGATGCAGGAATGCCTGGCATTTGCCACGGGAGAATGCAACATAAGAACCAGTCCTTCGCCTGTGTTCTCCCCAGCTGGCCAGAGCAACCCTGCTATGAATTAAGGCCTCTTTACCGAGGTGTCCCAGGAGCAATCCTCTGGCCAGCCAGTGTTTTGGGAAGGCCACCGAGAGCGGTAACCAGGACACACGGTCATTTTGCTCAGTACCATGGAGCCAAGGCAGACACTGGCAGAACATTCATCCTCCTGCTGACAGGGGGCAAACACCGGGCTGCTGAGGATGATTCTGGCTGCAGACCCTCGCATTTACAAAGGCAATGTTTCTCCTGATGATACAGGAATACTAGGAGTGCTGGCTAGAGATTGTTTTCCTTCTGTGTTTACAGATGACTGGGCTAAAGGAGCGCTGCCAGAGCAGTAAGGGTAGGTCTGCCCGCTGCTGCGCTCAATTGCAGGAAGCTGCCTGGGCCTGACGCCCTGGTTGCCCTGGACCTGCTGCTTGATGCTACAGCAGAAGCTCTGCCTTCATGTTGCATAGGCTGCACGCTGCCTCGTGACTAAAACTACGGCTTGTTTTAATCCCCAGCACCCACAACTGCAGCAGAGATGTTTGTTGGAGCAAACAGAGCTAAGCCCTCCGCCAGGAAGTGGGGGAATTAGTCAGCCCCCGCTGACTGGGTAAAGCAGGTGTAACCAGTATCTGCAGTCTCCCCATCACCTGCCCATCACCCTACCGCCGGAAAGGCAGAGGCAAAACAAATGCGGGCAAAGCCTTAGTCCTTACTCAGTCTCTGCCTTCCACCTCCTATAATGACCACTTCACAGCACAACCGCGTGGCATGCGGGTCACTCTGGTCCAGAGAGGCTGTCCGCACAGCTGCTGCGCAGCGCAGGCACCGGGCTCAGGTCAGTGAGCTGGAGTTTTCCAGCTCTGTGGCAGTAACCTCCACGAATTCTTTGGATCCAGCGCCGCTTTCAGCTGGGACAGCAGAACCATTTCTGCTGTGGTGGCCTGGCGAACACTCCGTCTCCCAGCAGGAGTTCAGAGAAGGTATTCTCTAGACATGTACAGCAGCCCTTGCCACCGCGGTGCTGCTGTCCTCTCACTGCAAAGGAGAAACCAGCAGACTTTGGTGCCTGGACCGGGAAATCTCGCTGTGCGTTCAGCCAAGCTCATTTGGCTGTAAAGACGACACTCAGCTGGCAACCTGCCGCCAGAGTCACGTGGTAGCGGTACCATCGCTCGTTGCCAGCAGCAGATTAACAGCAACAGCCTTCTTGAAACCTGTGTTTGAAACGGAGCAGCTTAGGAGCCTTAGTAAGAAGCCCTCTCCCAGTCCTTGCAGACGCAGTGATGCTGTGGCACCCCATGGTGTCAGGACAGACACACCACAAACGGGTGTTCTTGTGGCAGTACAGAAACACAGCAGAGTCAAAGGGGTCGTTCAGCACCCTGTACTTTCACAGACAGAGAGGACTGGTGGAGAAGTCGTGTCTCGAAAAGGGGGTCCCTTTCAGTAGGGACTATGCCAGGCAACTTTGGAAGCAGCTTGTTGCTTGTGAAATAATGTTCTAGATAGTCTTCTCGTGGAGGAAAACAGCCTGCAAGCTGAGCTCAAGAGTTTACTGTGTGAGGTGATAGGATCTGAGCGCAACAGCAACAGCTAATGTTTGACAACCCAGAAAGTCCCTGCCAGCTTTCTGCTCTTTCTCAACTACGAGCGGTAGGATTTCCTCTCTTCTCCAAACCGGCAGAAATGGGGAGGCAGGAGGTGGCCATTCCCCACACGGAGTGCCACCCTTACCCCGTTTGCAGCCCAGCTGATCGAACGTGCAGGTTTTTGTACCAGCTGCGTGCACACGGCGAGCTCTGAGAGCGCCTCAATGGGTTCAGGGTTTACGTCAGGCCCCCGGAAAATTCGAGAGCTGAGAAACAAAAACCTAGGTAGAGAACTGACACGAGAGAGCCCCAGGAACCTGCGGTAGAAGGGAAGGTACTCAGCCTACCCGCACTAAGGACTAGGAGGAAGTCTCCTTAGATTTGAGGTTTGCAGAGCTGCTTTCAGCTCTGTGGAAAACGTTAGAGCTGAAAAATAAACCCCGAGTAGAAAACTGACAGATGAGCGGTCAAGCAGCCCACACCGCATGAAAAGGTACTCGGCTTTCCAGCACCAAGTATTAGGAGGAGGTCTCCCCAGATTTGGGGACTTTGAGAGCTGGTTTAAGCTCTGTTTTCAGATGAATAGTCCTTCCTTTTCCCTGAGGAGCTCACTCAGAAAACACGGAGAAAACAAGAACTCTACTATGCACACAGAGCGCTTGCAGCTGTCGGGGGCCGCGCAGCAGCCCCGGGCAGGAGGGATTCCCATAACCAGGTCATCGATGCAGTGCCCCGGCACTTCTCTTTGACTGGGAAACAGAGGTTACAAATAGCTACAGAGGGAGCGCCACGAGCCAGGCTCTTGGTGTGATGCCCGGTGACAGGGCAAGGCGCAGTGGGCACAAACGGAAACACACGGGGTCTGTTCAAATACAAGGGCAGCCTTTTTCATGGCGAGGCCAGCAGCGGTGGGCTATGTCGCCCAGCGAGGCTGTGGAGTCTCGGTCTCTGGAGAGACCTGGCCTGGGCTTACTCCATGCAGTCTGCTCTAGGCAATGCTGCTCTAGCAGGGAGGTTGGAACAGATGATCCCAGAGGACCCTTCCCTCCCCTGCCATCCTAAGATTCCAGAGGTTAGACAGTGAGGACAAGGTTGGCTCTAAAGGCCTAGATCACCTGGTGAGGTTCAGTCCATAGCGTCTGGACACAGACAACCTAAGCTCATGTACAGTCACACATGTCTACTGTGCCCTGTAAGGCAGTGTGTACTGCCACGGTCTGCAAACGCTTGGGTGAGAAGCTGTCATAAGGCCAACAGAACCGTAACCCACACGCGGGCAGAGCATCAGTGACACATCCATCCATGAATGGAACCGAGGGAGTATCCTATCCTGCTGCACTACAGAGGGCACTGGGACCTGTAACTGCAGGGACGGAGGGAAGGAAGGGAGAGGGAGGAAGGGAGGAAAAGGGAGGAAGGCAAAGGAAGGACAGGAAAAAGCAATGCCAAAGCAGAAGTGTTTGCGAACAGGTAATGAGAACAGTCACAGAACCTGAAGCAGTTGAAGTGCTGGCGACAGCTTTACTTTTAATCCTCAGGACACGCCGGTGTTGTTTATACAAACCTCTGCTTTGATATCTCTCTAGCTCGCTTCTTTACATTCTTGTTTATCCTAGCAGCATTTGTCTGTCTCCAGACTGTGAGCTCTACAAGGCAGACCATCTCACTATGTGCTTGTTTAATAATGAGGCATCCCATCTCAGATGGAGCCTCTCATCACTGCTGGAAGACAGCACCGCCGATTCTGCGTTCACGTCAGCAGCAACGGTTCAACGTTGATGCTTCCTCGCTGAAGGCACCGTGCCAGTGTGGGACGATGCCCTTTCTTTTCACATCCTCCTCCCACTCTTCCCCCGTGCGATGCAGTCTGCCTCCCCTGCGGCCTCAGCAGAGACCATCTACACGGAGTAACCGAATCTGGCTGAACCGTTCCCTTCACCGCTCTTCAGCATTCGCAGCCGCCTCAGCACAGAAACGGAGTGCAGGAAGCAAGCGGAGGGTGATTATTTCTGTGTGGGGTATCGACCAGCAATACCAGCCAGCCTTCCCAAGCAAATCAACCCCATCTGAAATGGGGCTTTGATCCCTACAACAGTTTATCCTCTCTACCAGACCAGAACACAGCGCTGTCTTCCTCAAAGAGCCCTAGTTGTCTTCCTCTGCACTTCAGGTCCCAGCTATTCCACTCGGGGGGATCAGCAGTCAGAGCCGATCATTGGAGATGCAGGGAGCCATGACAAATGGTGATTTTATGTCTTTCAAATGCTAGAGCAGAGGCTCAGGATAGGGTTTCTCATGTCAGAAAGAGTCTCTAAGAGTGTAATTTAGATTTAGAAGGATCCTTTACCAGACCGTCCAGTTTACCCTGCTGCATCGTACCGGTTATTCAGCTTGATAGCTAAATTGTCAGATCGGGAGGCAGAAAACGCCTGCTCAGTACCAGGTGTGCCCCAGACTTCCACCGTGGCACTGGGGATGTAACCCTCGACACCGCCTCACCCTGAAACAGGCTGTGCAAGGCTGTGTTGAGTCCTTTCAGACAGCGGTTACCAGCATCTCTCTAGGGGACACGGGAGCACTCGCAGTAGGACTCACAGTGCTTTGATGACTACTGCAACAGCCAGACACCACACAGTCTGATCAACACCAGAAATGAAACTGCCCAGCTTGTAAAACAGAACAGGCAGAGCAGCTGTAGAGGATCAAGGACGCAGACAACCAAACTAAGCAGTAGAGTCCACAGCATTGCTAATGGCACCGGAAAGTGCTGAATATGAGGTTGGGACTGATGCTGGGATTACCCCAGGACTGGCCTCCAGCTGAAGAGCATAAAGCGCAGCTCTGTGTCTCTGTGCGCTCGCATGCCTTTTGTTCCCAGGTAGCAGTCGGAAAGCATTTGCACCAAGGCAGATCTGCATTGAAAACTCACCGTGCAGCACAGTCCTCACGCTGTGACAGCATCAGGGGACCAGGGGTGGCTGTTTGGAATACGTGAACAGCGAAGAAGAAACAACAAACAACGGACCCAGTCCACATGTCCTACCTCACTGTGTTCATCCTATCCTTGTAGCAGCTGCATTTGCATGCCAAGAACCACGGGCAAGGAGTCACCCATCACGATCGCCATGTCAGTGTTACCTTAAAGGTGTTTGAATGGTGAGGCATAAGCTAACCAGCAGAGAGGAGTCAAGACACTTCCTAAAGCCAAGCTGAAAACATGACCCCGGCTGGGGAAACATCAAACTCTGGACTTCAGACATCAGCGGAGATTCCAAAAGCTGAGAGTCACAGCCCTGGACACCCAGCTTTCTGCAGCAGCGCAGCTAAGCTACGGCCCAGAGTCGTCCGGCTGCCGTCCGCAAAGGCTGCTTGTTTACACAGAGCACCAGCGCTTATGCTCTGCCATGTGTCTGCAGGTCCACGGACAGGGTCTCAGTGGACTGAAGGGCTGACAGCTTGACACACAAACCCGTGAGGCCACCCCTCAAAGGAGTCTACCAACAGGCCGCTTAGGACGCGACAGAGACAGGTTTGGTTGCTTGGTGTGGAGATCCCACCAACACAGCTGATCAGCAAGGGGCGGGAATTTAGAGAGAGCAATGGAAGATGACCTGGCTGAGGGAGGAGACAGTGAGTGGGAGTCAGACCACCCTGAGAAATCACACCGGATCCTTGACCCGGCACTGAGACAGCTCAGCAACACCAGTAATCGTCAAGACAAGGCGTTCCCAGTGCAGGGAGCTCTGCGTCAAGTTTACTTCCAGTTTCCTGGTTGCAGCTTCCTACTTGTGGCTCTTGCTGCTCGCCTACCACACGAGGTCGGTTTCTAGGTCTCTCTGACTACACAACAGCCTCAAACCCTGTACTGTGAAAGGAAGGAAGAACTACTGAATACAGATGTAAGTGGGATAAAGGGCCCAATTACCTACTCACAGCAGGGGGTGAGAAGTGTTTTGTTCCACATCCCGGTCAATGATGATGTTGAAACACTTTCAGCTCTGCCTCTGGACTCCTCTCTTTCCCTGTGGTAGTATTTGTTTTGTTGACAACAAACGCTCAGACACCTGACATCAGATCACTTTCATTTCACCGTGTCAGAACCAGAGGCTGAAGCTCCAGGGAAGAGACATTTCGACTCAATGCCAGTTAAGTACAGACTGCGCTGTGCTGCGAAACACACGGCCTCCCGCTCAGCTGGGCTGCCTGAGCTCAGGACTGTCCAACGGCTGTATTTAAACTTGACCCTTCCCCTTCAGATGTCTTTGCTGTGGTACTCGGGTTTACTCACTCTTTCCCGGCTTTGCCAGCAGCTGGGAGGTCACAAACATCACGGGAGCAAAACCCTTCTGTAACCGCACCTGGAGGAAAAGGCTTTCTGAGGCTACAAACACGGGAAGGAGACGCAATGCAGGTGGGCAGTGCCTGCACGAGCAGTGCAGGGGGGAAGGATCCCCCACCTCACACAACGGACCCTACCTGTAGTCCTCACACGCTGAATGACTCCTCGTCCCCTACCACTGCACAGGGCATTCGATGAGATTTTGTGCTCCACTGCCCTTTTTGGGGACTACGGGATTAACCCCCCAGTTCCCGAGCGCTGGGCAGGACATGAGGCTGATCACACAAAGCCTACAGAAGAGGCCTGATGCACACGGTCTCTGAAAGCCTGGGGAACCCACGGGCTCCACAGCCACGCAGCACTGCTGGAAACAAACCGCTGTCTTTCCACTTGTGAAGCGTGAGCCGAGACACCGCCATCTGCTCAGCCAGCAAGAAACCTATCCGGACATCACACCTCCTGCCCTTGTGCTACCCGCTAGCAGTGCTCCCCGGATAATTCCCCACCCGTGGGTCTGAAGCGGCGGACTCCGGGGCTGAGCACGACCGGGCGTTATTTACTCTTCTCTAGAAAAAACGGGGCTGTCTTCTAAAATGAACAATCAACTGCCTTTTCCCCGCCACGCGAGAGGCACTAGAGACGTTCTGAGCGAAGCCCATGCCCGTCGAGCCAACATTAACAGGACGAGCACAGAGCACAGAGCACAGAGCACAACCACCACTCAGAAGCACAGGACACGCTGCAAACAACCACTGCAAACAGTAAGGAGACTGAAGGAGGGAGGCACTCTCCTAGCCAAGCAAAACGCTCCTGATTTGCCTCAAGGACCGCGCGACCCGAAAGCAGGGTCTTTGTTAGGGTGTCCTGGTTGTTCTGGAGGGCGAGGGAGCGACCCACAGGACAGCTGCCAAACGCAGTGAGTGCTGCTGCTCCCAAGAGCTGCTGAGAGCGAAGAGCTGCGGCCGCTCATCACTGCGGTTTAGTTTCTTCGAGGTCTGGAGGGAAACGCTGTGAAGATCAGACGAGCAAAGGCACCTGAGATGTCTCCAATCAGCTGGGATTGGGAAAACGTGCGGGTGGCAGACGTTGAGGAACAGGAGAGGCGCCGTCGCTAATGACAGACAACACTTCACCCGGCAGATGCGTTTCTGGAGCAGGTTTGTCACTCTTTTGAGCAGAGAGCATCTCTCCTCACGTTCTTTGTGCATTTGATGAATTTTAATGAACTGAGGTTCAGAGCTGCAGCTACTAATGGAAAGTGGGCAGCGCTCGTCACACGTCCCGAGAGAAGAACCGCTGCTAAGCCCTTGCAGCAGCGATGAAATCTGCTCCGTGTGATTCCGGAGAGTCAATGAGTCTCTGTCCTGACACAGGGACGCACCGCTGGACACGTTAATGATGGGCTGTGCACAAACTCCCTGCGACTGCTCCTCTGTGCACAGACGTACGGCACATGTAAATCAGGCCCAAGCCCTGCTCAGTGCGTATGCTGTACGGGAGCTGAAGAGGCGAGGCACGTATAAAGGTGGAAGCGAACGGGCACTGCACAGGTAAGCAGGATCTGGATGAATGCAGCTGATTACCGGCTGCGAGTTTCGTTGGGCTTCAGCCTCGCAGCCCGAATGCAAATGAGAGCAACCACAGAAAGAGGAAAAACAAGTGTGGGTAGACTACTGGAGGAGAGGACGGTGCAGCTCGCAACCGAATAGTCTGGCCATTGCTCTAAATGAAATGACCCACTGGCCTGTGCGTTCAACTCTGAAGGAAAAATTCACCTCCGAGAGAAAAGCCGAAGCCAGAAGTGGCCGGGAAGGGTCTCCTTTAAACAAGGAGCCTCCTCACAACTGTTCAGACATCTCTCGCCTATGCAAGTCCAACTGCCCTGCTTATGTTTACAGCACAGAGCAAACAAAAGAGGCATGACTCGTCCTCAACCCTGGCAGAGGAGAAGGTGCTTCAGGAGTTATTTCCCCCTCTTGTCATTTCTCCCTCCGTCTGTGAGCAGTGCATTGTCACTGAGATGAATGGAGGGGTCACTGGATGAGAGTGGCACCTGCCTGAAAACAGGAGGTACCAGCCGCTTCAGAATCCCAGCTCCACCTCAACAACAATCTCTGGAAAGACCACAAAGCCTTTTGCATGGATCCAGAAAGATACCCAGGAGACAGAGGAGTTCCAGCTCCTCTCCCTCTCAGCTTCTTAGGTTTTGCCTAGAGCCAAGGGAAGACACGGTCAGACTCCACTCTGCACATCCCACAAGCTACCAGAATCAGCAGGCCAGCAGCCATGAACCTGTGCAC
Source organism: Upupa epops (assembly GCA_013397515.1). Classification (NCBI taxonomy): domain Eukaryota; kingdom Metazoa; phylum Chordata; class Aves; order Bucerotiformes; family Upupidae; genus Upupa; species Upupa epops. The sequence goes on along the minus strand of VZRI01000063.1, from coordinate 317,977 downwards.
AGTGTGCAAGCGGCTCACAGCGCTCCCAGATGCTGATCTACTGCTCAGCCACCCTGGCTGGAGAGGAAAGAGTGCAGTGCACAGGTGGGCAGAGTATGAGTTGATGTGAAATCAGAGGAGGATAAAGCCTCTCTCAGTAATTGAGGATCACTCCAACCTCCCGTTTCTTTTCACTTCCTTCCTGAGCAAAGCTGTCTGTCACCAACAGGCAGCTGAGTAGGGACAGGTGAGACAGGCTGAACGGGGGCAGAACTCAGCGCTCTGCTGCCGGCTGCAAAGGTGAATTTAGCAGGAGTTACCTCTGGCGCACAGTGTGAGCTTCCACCCCTAGCAGCTCCGTAAGGACCGAGTGACACAGTCACCGTGAGAGTGCTGAGCACAAGCCCTACACCAACACCCCTGATCCTCGGCACTCTGGCTTTGCTGCTGCTGCCGCAGGTGATGCCAAGACTTTCCCCAGCCAGCAGCGGCCCTGGAAAGGACACAATGCTGAGTGTGATGATTGATCTCAGGGGCATTTTCCAGCCGGAATGATCCCGGGATTCTGTGATGTGTTTAGCTAGCTGCGAGAAACCTCTCTGAACCAGCAGGGCTTTCCTGGCCAAACAAAGGAGGTATCTGTTGTGCTGCTGTGACCCTGGGCATCGCTCACAGCGACTCTCCAGCCACGACTGTGCAGAGCCTGGGCCAGGTTCAGCGTGAGGCGTTCTGCAGACTGGAGGGAGGCGTTTGCTCACGTGGCAGATCTGTGCTGGCCCAAGGGAGAGACCAGGCCCCTGGAAATCTTCTAATTACCAGGATCACAAAGGGGTTTATGGTTTCCTAGGAAAAGCTTGGAGCGGAGTGCTGCCAAAAGCCATTTAGGAGAGCTGCTGCCTTTGGCCGTGATGTGCTCATTCTGTGCTCCCCAGTGTGCTACCTGGGATAAAAGGGAGTGCTCGCACAGTCAGAGCAAATTCCAGCTGAGTTTTCCCAAGCAGCTGGCCACGTCGTCGCTTCTGAGCTCTGCAGAGCTGATTCGGCTGTGGAGCTGCAGGGTCTCTCTTGAGGGGGTTCAATTATAGTCTTAAAAGAGATCATTACACAGATAACCAACCCACACAGGACCTCAACAGCTGCCATGGAACGGGCAGAGTCTGGTTTGTTAGACCACAAGGGTTTGCAATCCTCCTCTGTGATGGAAACGGGTGGGCTTGCAGAGAAGACCTAGACTCAAAGGATGGGGCTCTCATCCCTGGCACGTTGCATAGATGCACTGCCAAAGAGTCATCGAATCACTGGGGATGGGAAGGGACCTGGAAAGACCATCCAGTCCAGTTCTCTCTTAACAAGTGAAAATGAAAGGCTTCTGCATCTGTTGGAGGAGCAACAGGCGGCGGAAAGAACAGCGGGCACCAAACCGCTGCGACACAGCACCCGCCACCGCAACTCCGTGCCAGGGAAACGCCGCCTGCGTGGCACGGACGGCACTCTGCTTCGTGCAGCACCCACCCGTCCGTCACCGCCTGCCTCGGTTACTCTGAGTTTGCCGCGCTCTAATTCCATAGTGCACACCTTCAACAACGGGTGGGGAAGGAGACACGCGCCCTGAGCCTGCCCAGGGCACAGCAAAGGCTGTGCACAGTCTGCGACAGACATGACAGAGGGAATAAAAGACAAGGAAACCCCCACAGCTCCAGGGTTTGCAGCAACCGTGCTGCAAGGGGCTCTGGTGCTGGGGAACGACCTCCCTCCCTGAAGGCACAGGGGGACCTAATCCAGCAGTGCCACGGAGGCGACTGCGGTAACCACGATGGCGAGGGAATCGGTACCCTTGCAGAGGAGGTGTGTGAGGCAGGAGGCCTCTGGGCAAGGGACAGAACAGCCCTAGGTGAAACAGCCGGTGCAGTCTTCACGCTGCCATTCCCCAGCTGTTAAACACGAACCTTCACAGCCTTGAAAGTCTCTCTGGCTGCTGGAGTTTGTCTGTAATAAATACATATCGAGAGAGACAGAGGTTAAAATGTACATTATTTATCTAAAGGCAGGCTCTGTCTCCGGAGCCGTGTCCCTGGTGCTTATGTAAAGCTAATGGAAGCAAAGAAACCCGGGATCCTTTATCATTCACTGCAGAAAACACGATTATGTATTTCTACAGCACGAGCGATGAATTATTTACCTGATGGACCTCAGCAGCCTCTCCAGAACAATGATATCTGTCTTACTAATACATTTTGAGCTCTTGCATGGGAGGAAAATGAGAAAACATAGAGGAATCTTGATCTGGTACCAGGAAAGTAACCAGACATCAAAAGAGAAGCACAGAATCCTTAGGGATGGGAAGGGACCTGGAAAGATCACCCAGTCCAGTCCCCCTGCCCCAGCAGGGTCACCCAGACCCAGTGGCACAGGAACACAGCCAGGCGGGGCTGGAACGTCTGCAGAGGAGCATCTAGGAACCTCTGTTCTTCCTTGGAAAACTCAGACTCGTGGGGTTTTCCTGGATCCAGCACAACTTTCCCAGCCGTCGGTGTCAGCACAGCGTGCGGCGTGAGGCTGCTCACACACACACAGCCATCGACTCCAGCTGGTCAGTGGGACAGAGCCCGGCCTGAACCCCCGTGCTTCATTCCATCAGGGTTCAGCTTAGCAACAGCCGCCTAACACCTGAACCCCCTCTCCATGCTGAGGGGACACCTCAGGTATGCGAGGGCCTTTACGAGGTGAAAATAAAAAGGGAAAGAAGAAGGAGGAGTAAATGAGGACCCGTTAGGAAAAGTTGTGGAGTCGTCGTGCTTTCTGGCGTCCACACTGCCTTTACGAGGCTGCTGCCTGGGGCTGAGCTCCAGGCTGCCATTTATTTTCCAATAAATCAAATGAGTTAGGGAGGGACTCGGGGTAAATAAAGATAACGCGGGCCGTTATCAGAGCCGAGAGACAAACAAACCCGCCGCCGGCAAAGGCACAGCTACTGCCAGGGCTCGCGGGCCACGACTTCTGTTCCTTACAGGACCTTGGTATCTGTACTAAGTCTTAGCCAATCGGGAGCTGTTGACACAGAAACCAGGGCTGAGGATACTGGGGACTCAACGCACTAATGAACCACGCAGGTGGAGGAGACGGGGAGATCAGGAGAGAGGATGCAAGGCAGCACGAGGGGATCGGGGGTCGCTTGGAAAAGCTCATGGTTTGCAGCAGCTGGACAAGGAAGCGATGGGCAGCGTCAGAAAATCCCGGTCCTTCCCCGACACGCTCGAACTTGCTGAGGGTCACAGTCTGTCTGTCTGCACTGCCGAGGCGTCCCCCTGCAAGCACACAGCACACAGACACAGACCCCCCAGGCTGCTAGGACACAAGGGCCTGAAAAGCATGGTCTCGGAGAACTGCACCTCGACTACAACCAACAGACAAACTGACACCAGGTAAAGGCTGCGCGGCCAGTAAAACACCTCAGTGCTGCTACCCGCAGCGCCGCTGCACCCGGCCTGGCCTTCGCTTTATTCCCTGCTACTGCTCTGCTGACTCCGATAGGAAAATCGCTTCAATCCCTCCACTTCTGCTTCCCCATCAATAAATCAGGACCGGTGCTCGAGCCGTTCTGTACAGCACTCTGACTCCTAATGAGCACGTTCAGAGCTGTGGCCTCAGCACTATGATAAACAGGAGGTTTCTGGCCTTAGAAGTGAAGCAGATTACTTAGCTCTGAAGCTCTCTGCAGCAGGGATTACGTCTGCGCTCTCCCGTGCCACATCTATCGCAGCAGAGTTGGCTGCTAGCCTTTAACAAGTGACCAGGGGAAGGAACGGGGCTGCTCGTTCAGCAAGGGTGAAACTGGGTCTGTTTTTACACAACCGAGCTGCGCTGAAGCTGACGGTAAGAGATGCTGATCCACAAGGATCAACCTTGTCTGTCCACGGGAGGACAAGGACTCCCTGGGAAGTGTGTGCTGCAAAGCACTCCCTTGGCTACCTCCAGCAGCTTCCACATAAACTGCTAAACAAACTGAGAAACAAANGCTCACCCGCCTGCACATTTTGCTCCTCACAAATGTCAGTCCCTTCCCTCTGGCCTGCTGACAAAGCCAGAGAAACAAACCCCAAGCACAGCAACTCAACCCAACTTCCTTCCCTCCTTCCCCCGGGGCTCCCAACCTTTTCTGGCAGTGAAGCAGCACCGACACAGTACAAACCACACTTGCCCCCTTCCCGTGCCCTGCTGCCGCCCTACCGCAACTCACTGCCAGCTCTCACCACTCTGTTTCCCCACGGTGCAGTTACCTGGGGTGCAGTTCTGCTGCTGACGGGGATGCAGCAGGGCAGGCTGGAAACACCCGAGGCTGAGCCCAGTGGCTCCTGGCCCCACTGCCCCGTTCAGAGGTGAGCTGGAGGAAAACAGTGCCCACAGGGCCGTGGAGCAGAGGCAGATGGAGCCTGTCTGTTCCCAGCTGTGCACACTGGCCCTGGGAGAGCCCTCGCTTGCGTCAGCCTCCCCTCTGGGAGCCAGAATAACAGCGACGGCAGACTGGCGATCTGTATCCCGCGGAAAGGCCGGTGCCAGCGGAAGCGGCTTCGCTTGGCACTCTTAATGAAAACAAACGCAGTCGTTGCTGCCCAGAAACAAGCAGCAGGCGCTGCTGAAAGCTTGATTTCTCACTGCAAGCCCCGCAGCCCGAGGAAGCCGGCGGTTATCTGCAGCCCAGGCTGCCGTGGCTGAGAGAATCCAAAGAAAACACAATCGAAAGAAGCAAGGCCCCCGAACACAGGCTGCTCTCTTCTCTGGGCTTCACCCGGACAGACAGGTGCCTGGCAGAAGGTCCTGCTCGTGAGCAGCAGGGCATCTCCTGCTGAAAAGACATGTTGCTGGAAAACCCGGACTAACTCCACTGAAATGCTTAGGGTGGCTGCCCCACTTATCAGCTGTATTCAGCAGACCGTGCCAGACAGACGGGGCTGGACCCTTGCAGGGCTACATGGATTCAGTTCCCGCAGCTCTGATGTGTGTCTGATCCCCTACCCAGCCAGCCGCGGAGCTCGCCCAGTGCATTTCACTCCGCAATTAGCAGGGCTCTGCTAGCACGGGCAACAAAAGTTCATCCTCAGTGTTTACTGTGGGTAATGGAAAGGAAAAGCATCTCCCTAAGAGAGTCGAGGATGGGCTTAGCCACCCCATAAAGGAGCTGGTACCTTGGACTGTGGGCTGAAGAGAGGGTGGTTCAGCTGGAACAGCTGAAAGGACTGACTCTGCTTACCGTGCTATCTCGCGTGGAAATATCTCCACGGCAGCCCGTGGAGGCCCTGGTTTCTCCAGCCTTGCAGCACAGAATGTGACAATGATGAGGAAGAAGATGAAGAAGAATTATTAAGGCTGAGTACTCCTCCCCTAGAACAGAGCTCTCTCTTATAAACAGGTTCCAGATTGAACAAGAGGATGGGGAATAGAGGTCTGCTAGGCACAGGACAAATGCCACCTCGACTGTAAGCAGTGTCACGCAGCGTCGGCTTCCCCAGTCCCCTTTCATGCAGAGTGTGGATGTGACTGCATCCGACTTGTCTGAAGATTCTGTGGTTTTCCAACTCATTTATTAATAGTCCCGAGCAAGAGGCAGGGTCGTGCATGCACAAAGGGAAGGGCAGCAGGTCTTCCCCAAAGAGCTTTCGAAGCCTGCTCCGGATGAAGAACAGACGTAGTCCAACTCATCCTGGACCCGAAGTTTCTCTCAAAGCATCCCGTCAATTTAAATCCTCTAGGTGTGGAATTAATAAGGATTAGACAAACTTAATCAGCTTCCCAAAGTGATAACATTGTCTGGCTTTCTCTCTCTTCACAGAACTAATCTCTTGACCCCCGTGAATAGAAAATGCCTGAGTCCCTGTTACCACGCGGCTCCGTCTGAAGCCCTCACAAAGGCAGAGCGTGCCACAGAAATTCCTGACTGGAGCAGGGGCTGTTACTCTCTCTAAGCAAAGTCTTCTCCACTTGTGTAGCACAGCCTTTGTAAGCAGTGTGCAGATCCCATGTGAGACTGGTGATCACTCTCCACAGAGGGAGGAAGGGAAAAAATCACTCCACAGAATACCTGAGGACAGTGGCACAGGACCCCGGGGGACTAAGAACCTTCCAACGCTTCAGAAGATATCGCAGCTCCCTTAGTTTTTGGAGGAGAATGTGACTGCTGTCCAAATAAGTCAGGGCCCACATGAATGCACTGCGCTCGCCAGAACTAAACCCCTGAGTACTGTGAGCAGAGCCACAGACCCAGTCTGAGGAACAGAAACGTCACGCTGCTGAAATCCGCAGAGCTGCTAGCTCCAGACACAAAGCACACGCTCGGGGCTCTTCCAGGAGCCCTGCTAGAGGGGTCAGGATCAGTAGAGCACCCACGCGTGCACGCGTCTTCCACTGATTGTTACTGACTCCGCAAAGCCTCTCCACAAGCATCGGCCTGGACTGCGTTGTGAGCCACCCACTGCCCTGTGAGGAGCAGCTGAGGGAACTGGGGTTGTTTGGTCTAGAGAAGAGGATGCTGAGAGGAGACCTCACTGCTCTCTACAGCCCCCTGACAGGAGGTTGTAGCAAGGCTGCTGCTGGTCTCTCCTCCCAAATTCCNTTGGCTGAGAGAGTGGTTGGGCACTGGACCAGGCTGCCCAGGGAGGGGTGGAGTCCCCATCCCTGGAGGGGTTTAAAAATGAGCAGCTAGAGCACCTGAGGCCATGGTCTAGGGGCTGGGGAGATGTTGGGGTGAGGGCTGGGCTGGGTGAACCTGGAGGCCCTTTCCAGCCAGGAGGATTCCCTGATTCTGGTTCTATCTACTCGCATTTCACCGTCTCCTCAGGTCTCCTGCCAACCCTTTAATTATCCTGAAAAAGACAGAATAATTAAGATAGCGATCTAGAGGTCGAGCAACTCCATGAGGTTTGTGCGAGGCTGCGCGCAGAGTTCCAATCAAAGGAGAGCGATTTCAAATCAAACCTTCACGAGACAATTTTCAGTGTGCCCGGGTGTGCAGACCTTCAGGTCAGCGTGCGCATAAACCCTGCCGGTGACAACCGCCCTGCCGAGGACAACACAGCTAGCCAGAGGCGACATGAGACACCTGTACGCGTGGGGAGGGCGCAGGAATTGAGCTGCAGGGCTTAGCAGAGTGACAGATCTACCCAGGATCAGCCAAAGGCACGGGAGGGCAGCCCAGCCGCAGCAGCATATCCGTGTCTGATGAGCCCGGGTGCACACGTCACCCCACAGTGCAAGCCATTCAGAACGTCTCGCTAGGAGGTTCCATGTCAAACTGGCCACACAGAAAGCAAAGCTCTGTGCACAGAGAGCCCCCCAGCCACCCCGTATGCCGCAACTACCATCTCGGGACCACAGCAACACCTCTTCTTTTGATTTGGGTGTCAGCCACGGACCGCAGAGCACACGGACAGGACCCACGCTGTGTGATGGGGAGAGGACACAGTTCAGCTGGGTGTCTCCTTGCTCAGCGCTGCTCTTTGACCAAACCCGGCTGGCAGTGGGATCACCAGGCTTTCTGCAAGTGGAAGTTCCTTCTCCGAGGGGAGGAACAAGCTGCCACCCTTTCTCCCAAGCTGCATCGCCAGCTGGGATCAGCTGATCTTACTGGGATCAGTAAGAACAATTCCATTTAGGCAGTACGCTGAGTTTGAGAGGGAAGAAGATTCTTTGCTTCTTCCAGTATCTGAAGAGCACCTACGGGAAAGCTGGAGAGGGACTCCAGTGACAGGGCAAGAGGGAGGGAATGGCTTCAAGGTAGGAGATTTAGATGAGCTCTTAGGAAGGAATTCCTCACTGGAGGGCGGTGAGGCACTGGAGCAGTGTTTAACACAGCAAACATCACTGGATCCTCTATATTCCCCTGAAACTGTACTGCTGACGAGAGTTCACACGGCTCCTAGCCATGTTTGCTCCCCTGAGCAGTGCATCTGCGGTTGAAAGCACCACCTTCTGGCCAGTGCCCACTGACAGTGGAGTAGCTAGCAGTTTCCATAGGTGGCAACTGAAAGCCCTCATAAATCTGTACCTGGCGGATACTGCAGGGGACGAGGCATGCACGTTACTGCGCGAGTAAAGCTCGAGGCATGCAGCTGTGACTCAGAAGCCATCAGTAAATAAGGTGGCCCAAGAAGACACTCCATGCGCTGGCTGAGGTTAAACATCAAATATCAGCACTGTGGAAAAACCACACCAGGGCAAGGTGCTGCTGTTTCACAGCATCCACTGCACCGCTGTCGTAGGAAATACAGCTCCTGCAAGCTGACTGCAATAACACTGCTCACTACCAACCTGCTGGTTCCTGGCACGCAAAGCAGTCAGCAGGGTTAACAGATCCAGAGAGGGTCTTCTCCCCCTCTACTCTGCACTGGTGAGACTGAAAATGGAGTACTGTGTCCAGTTCTGGGCCCCTCAGTCCAGGACACAGAGCTGCTGGAGGGTGTCCAGCACAGAGCAACAAAGATGATGAAGGGAGGAGAGGAAAGGCTGAGGGAGCTGGGTCTCTTGAGCTGGGAGAAGAGGAGGCTGAAGGGGGACCTCATTCCTGTCTCTCAATCTGTGAGGGGTGGGTGTCAGGAGGATGGAGCCAGGCTCTGCTCAAGGGCATCTGGGGACAGGACAAGGGGCACTGGGTGCCAGCTGGAACAGAGGAGGTTCCCTCCCAATCTCAGCAGGACCTTCTTCCCAGGAAGAGTCCCACAGCACTGGAAGGGGCTGCCCAGGGGGGTTGTGGAGTCTCCTTCTCTGCAGATGTTCCAGCCCCGCCTGGCTGTGTTCCTGTGCCACCGGGTCTGTGTGATCCTGCTGTGGCAGGGGGATTGGACTGGATGATCTCTTGAGTCCCTTACCATCCCTAAGGATTCCCTGATTACGTCGATGCAGCCTCTCTCTGGTCTGGGGACACAATCTCTGCCAGACGAGGAACCACAGATCATCTTTCCTCCTGTCACTCTGCAGCCAGGACTCGTTCAGGCATCAGCAGTGCCTTTTCCATGGGCAGCAGTGTCAGTTTGTATTTGTGTCTCAGAACTGTAGGGAAATGGCTACTTAGCCAAACAGGTGTTGAGGGCAAACAGAGGTGGGGAGACTGGAGAGGAAAGAACAAAAGCAAACAGAGAAGAAGCAGATGGCAAGCAGGAGCAAGGAGAGGTGGCTGTGTGTGTGTGTCTGCTGGTCACTGATTACAACAACCACCAAACAACAACAGAAACCCCAGACAACTCCCCCTCCCCAAACGCTCTCGATCGGGAATCGTAGGGACTTAGCATCCAGCACCATAGCAACCACCCTGCCTTCCACGCTGCTCACTCCTGCTCTGCGCTAATCGGGCATCAGGCACTCAGAGCCGAGTTATTTAAGACGAGAGGAATGAAAAACAAGAGCAGCTTGTGAGCCCCCCTCCCTCAGTGCAAGTGACAAAGAAATAAAGGGAATGATCTCCTGTACCTGCTTCCTCATTTGTTTTCCTCGGCTTAACCGAGCCTTCTTATTACTGCCAATTAGATTTGGCTCTCCTGAGGGTACTGCGAGACGGAGGAGAGGCTGCGCCTGCAGGAGCTGCCTGCACTTCAGACAACACCCGGTGCCAGCTTACCTGCTCCTTTAGAGTCACCGAATCATTTAGGTGAGAGCAGACCTGTGGAGCACTTGTAGTCCAAGCTCACCCCCGCGGGCAGGGACAGCTTTCAGGAGAGCAGGTTGCTCATCAAAACACAGCCTGGCCTTGAACTTCACAGAAGTGACGACGCTGGAAGGGAGAGTGAGAAATCATCGAGTCCAACCCCTGCCAAAGCAGCACTGCCTGCAGCACACTGCAGGACTGCACCCAAGCAGGACTGGAACATCCCCAGAGAAGGAGACTCCGCAGCCTCTCTGGACAACCTGCTCCAGGGCGCCGTGACGCACCCTGAGAAGAAGTTTACTCTTATTTCTAACTGAAACGCCCTGTGCTCCAGCTTGTGCCCAGTGCTCCTCATCCTGTCCTCCTTTTAACCCTTTGCTTTCTGAGCACAGAGATGAGAAGGCTTTTGAGGCTCCCTACTGTTACCCAGAGGCCTACAGTCCTCTGCAAGCGTGCAGACACACAGCAAGGCAAGAGCAGTGTCTCCAGCGCTTCTAACACGCTGTAGGCTTTGTGTCACACTAACGGCACAGAACTCAGGGCTTGTCAGCTGTCTGGGCTGGATGGAGCCAGTGTCTGTAGCAGCAGTGGTCTAAGGAACAGATGATGGGTACGCTCACTCTCCCTCCAGCCTTGCACAGTTGCACAAAGCAAGTGACACACCGACATCTACCTTACGGGAGCCTGTAACAAGCACTGTGCCATCAAGGACTCTAGAACTCTGAGGGGGATATGCACGGGACACCAGAGGGCCCAGCACTATCGACAGCGTTCCCCTAGGGCCTGGGCAGAGAGAGAGGTAACAGAAAGAAGAGAGAACAAGTGCCTCACACATGTAAAACACGTGCCCCCCAATGCGGGCTTGCGGACAACTAAAGAAAGAGCAAGACGTAGAGCGTATGAGTAACGCACACAGACACCTGACGACAGGTCTTGGAGGGCAGAGAAGAACGCACCACCATTACCTTTCTACTGCAGCCAGGAGCCCTCCAGCTCTGGCTGAGCGAGATGGAAGAGGTGAGGACGCCATCAGAGAAGGGGGTAACTAGCAGAACGCCTGTGTACAGACTCATTCAGCTCTGTGTCATTTGCATTTTAAGTGCCAATATCAGAGTTACTGGAATAATAATTCCCCGATTAGGCTGTTAAATCATTAATTAGACTAATAACAAATCCTTGGCTATGCATACAAAGCGCGGCGCTTCTGCCTACCGCAAAGGCTTGGAGGACAATAAATGGGCGAGAGCTGAGGCAACTCATTATGTTCCTGGATGCAAACAGGAATGGCAGAGGGGGGGTGTGAAAGGTGTCCTTTCAACAGGTACGTGTTTTACCGGCGTCCTTACCGCCTGTGGAGCAAACACCAGTCATCTGTGCATAGAGGAGAACGTGAGGCGAGGTGAAATGGTGAGAGGCACCTTGCTTCCCCGCTCCGCTGCGCCCCTCAGCTCCTGCCACACGACACAGGGCTCTCCTGTGATGAGCTCACACACGGTTTGGCATGTTCTCCTCAACCACGGGAGAGGCCTTCCCACAGCAGCTCAGCACCAGGCAGCCGACCCACTCTGACAGGCATAAATCTGACGAGCCAGAGTCCAACTCTACCTGGACAAATAACGCCCGAGCTCATTCTCAGAAGCTGTCCCCCGCAGCTTTGGCCTGGGGATCCCACACAGCAGTGCAGGCAAGAAGACAAGATTCACCTCGCCTGACTCCAGTGGGTCAATTCATTGAGGTCCAGCCACAGGACAAGGAGGGAATGAGAGGGTTCCCCCCACCTACTTCAGATCCCTGCCTGGGGAAATGACGGCTGCTGTCTGGGAGGCGCCCGTCTTCCTCCACTGACTGAAGAGGGCTGGTAAGCAACGTCCTCAGGTGTGGATCTCTAGCTACAGGTGTCTACACGCGCCAGAAGGAACCCTGCGCTGCCTACCTGTACCCAAACCAGACTCCATGTTGTTCATTAAAGCTGACTTCCAGCCTCTGCCTTCGACTCGCAGACCAGGTGCTTTGAAGATGAAACAGCCGAGATCAAACAGGCACCTCCAGGAGACGCAGAGCAGACGTCAGCACAGAGCAAACGGTTTGGATGAGAAGAGCAAGAACAGCTTTAAAGAGCTTTGCAGGCAGCTGGGCTAAGATGGACCCAGCACGGAAGAAGACTGGAGCTGCAGAAAGGCAACGCGTGCTCCTGGGCAGAGGGCTCCCTGAACGGACACGGAAACGACGAGGGAGACTCTGTCTGCGACGGGGCGCTGGGTTAACTGCCAGAGGCCCCGCGGAGCAGGGGGATGCTGAGCTAATGAAAACTACTACGTTCGAGCGTAGCTTGCTCCAGTGTGACCTTCAAAGGTAATAACTGCCCTTTGATGATGAAATTTCTACTTGAAGCTCACGATTTTAACGGGAAATCTCCCTTAGAACAAACTCGCCGACCCCTTCGTTTCAAGAACACGCTGTCGGCATTCAGCTCACAGCGAGACACTCGCAGCACCCCACCGTTACTGCAGGTGGAAAGACCTTCCAGATCTTCGGGTCCAACCTTTCATCTAATTGCACCAAGCCCCTACGCTCGGTATCTACCCAACCGCTAAACCAGTACCGGGATGGCGACGACCTCCTCTCTGGCAGCAGCCGCTTATGCAGCAGCCTGTCAGTGACACCAGTGTCAGTGGTACCAGGCAGTCTGGATGGAGCCATCACGGAGGGTTTGGTTCATAGAATCACAGAATCAGGAAGGGACCTGGAGAGATCATCCAGTGCAATCCCCCTGCCACAGCAGGATCACCCAGACCCAGTGGCACAGGAACACAGCCAGGCAGGGCTGGAACGTCTGCAGAGAAGGAGACTCCACAGCCCCCCTGGGCAGCCTGGTCCAGTGCTCCGGGACCCTCCCTGGGAAGAGGGTCCTGCTGATATTCATGGAACACATCCGGACCTTCTCACCAGTACTGATGTGTAACGCACTGACCATCACCACTACCCCCTCCTCTGTTCCTTCCGGTCATAAACGCAGTAGCTCACGACTCTCCAGACAAGGAAAACATCCTCGTGCTGCAGCTGGCAAAGCACATCCCGCTCCCCATTTCACGTAGGCTCTAATTCTTACAGTTGGAAACGTCAGCCGGCGGTTGAAGCCGCTGACAGAGCCGGGTGGCAGTTCCCCTGGTTTGCAGGACACGCAGCAGAGTACGACCAGCTCATCAATTTTTCCGTGAGCAAGTCTGACAGCTGTTGACAACACAGTGGCTCCTACCCATCAATACCGTCCCCCCGGCAGTGTATGTCAGCACTTCCGGAGACTTTATGGATTTATCCCGCTAAGGATGCCGACATGACTTACAGCAGCTCTGCCCTCAGCGCACAGGCAGTGCGGATGAGCTATCTGTCCGGAAGCACAAAGCAGCTCGAGCTCGTTTGCTCCAAACCCATCTGAAAGCCTTAAACAACGCGCCCTCATTCCCATCTTCCGTCCTCGGGATGCCACCGCAGGGCGCCGAGAATCAATACGTCATCTCGCCAGTTCCAGGGCAGCTGCAACGGCGTCTTTAGAAGAGAAGAAAGTGCTTTGTGCCAGGTCTTCCCGTTTGGATTCATGGAAATCCCTGGGCAAAGGCACCCGCAGTCACGCGGGACAGAGCAGGAGGGAAACCTTCCGTGGTGACACGGGACAGGTGTCTTTTCCCAGTCCCTTCTCCCCTTGTTTCCAACAGATTAGAAACCTGGTGTTCGTGATCAGCAGTCCCTGGACAGCCCAACCACATTTAAACAGCCTGCCCCTGCCTCGTACCTCAGCCATGCCGACCACAACCCCGGCCTCAGGGAAGCTGGGCAGGAGCCTCCCGCGAGCCTGGGAGAAATGGACAGAGACTCACACAACTGGCTGGGCTGGAAGGGATCCCAGTGATCATCAACTCCCCTGCCGTGGGCTGGGGTGACTTCCAACAGACCAGCCAGCAGTACTCTTTTCACCCACACATGCACGAGGCAGGAGGCGCAGGCAGAACACAGCACACACGTGCACACAGCGTGCCCACACACTTCCCCTGTTCAGCCACAGCTGTCTGGAGGGACTTATCACAGGAGTAGTCTGCTCACCTAAGTGATTAGATGGCAACAGTGACCAACGGGTATGCTGGAAAGAAGAGATAAAGACCGACTACATGGGCACGGCGTTCAGTGGGGAACTGCACCATAGGCAACTAAGGAAGAGTAACGAGCGCTCAGCAGCACGCGGGCTTGACGTAGGCTCTCCAGCACTGCTGAGCCTTGTGCATCCGCTTGGATGCTTGAGTCCTGCCAAGCTTCCACTGTGACACTGACCCCCACGGAATAGACCCCAGGGAATTTACCCTCCAGGGCAGAGCAGTTAACCCCCCCTTCCTGACCCTCCCTATTAGCCAGCAGCTGCACACACGTGCGACCCGAGAATCACTTTCCCTCGAGAAAGCAGATGCACGGAATCAAAAGAGCAGAGACTCTGCGCAGCCTACGAAAGCACTGCTACGCTTCGGGAGTAGCTGCATTCTTGTTTCCTGTGATTTGCAGCCTCTCCTTCAGCCCTGTAAATCACAAGCGTGGTCTGTGACTTCCAGAGATGCCTGCGATGCTCTGCTCCTCATTCAGAGCCAGAGCCGAGCCCTAAATCTGTGGGTTTGATGTCTCCAGGCGGTTGGTTCCCAGGCAGTTCCCTGCAGTGACAAATACTCCTGTGTTTTGTAGTCTGCTCTGAGAAAACACAGGGCAAGCGCAGACAGTCCGGACGACCCGCTTGATGCGGTTTGCTCTCTGTGCGCTCTAACGCGTCGGTGTCGCACAGCTTCCAGCCCCGTAAGGAGACGGCAGGGAGGTGGGACATAGCAGAGGGCTACGTCGAGTTTTGCCCTTTTCCAACTTCAACCTGAGCTTCTACCCGAGCGTTTTACTGCACTGTGTAACACAACTCTGGTAAGAAGCCTGTGCGGCTCTACTGTGAGGAGCAGCAGTAGGCACCTGAACAGTAGGCACCTGAACTCACAACAACGCATTCGTGGGGTTCACACTGTGGCCACACAACAAAGAGCTCACAAACAGCTCCACCTACAACCTTGCAGGTAGGCATTTCCAGCTCCGCAGCCAGAGCCTCCTGCACTGAAGGAGGCTCTCAACACTGACACCTCCTCCCTCCTGTGCAGCCACTCACATCCACGACTGCAGCAAGTGGACTGAGCAAGGACACCCAGCGTCTGCTTTCCCTTCCCTTTCTCAGGAGGTGATTCAAGCAGCTGGGTGCCCTGCCTTTGGGCAGTCAGATGGCTCACGGTTTATTAACTCCAAAACCCTGAGCCTTCCCGGTGACTGTTTTCTCCCCTGTCAGCGGGGTACAGTCCTCCTGCACAACATCTACAGCCTGTGACTCACAGCCCTTATCACCCCTGTCATTCCTTTCTGCACCTCCAATTCCGAATGTTGGCCTGCTCCCAGCTCCCGATAGCTCAACTGCGAGCAGATGAATATCTTCATTCTGATTCCTTACTGGTTTTTAGAGCTCTCCCCACATCTCCACCTTTGCAGGATGAATTACAGCTGCACAAAGGCGGCCGTGGAGCCGGCCGTTCACTTGTCATGCATTTTTCATGTTACCTGTGTTGCTGAGGTCTCACCGAGATCTCTCTTCACTCCTCTGCCTTCTCTACAGCCCACAGCCGCTCTCTATTTTTAGTTACAACGCTCACAGGTTTCTCTCCCACCCGAGCTGTGGATCTCCCAGGACTGAGAGGGAAGTGGGGGGAGCCCCTTCTGACTCTGCAGTCGCTGGAGATCTTGCACACGTGAAAGTCTGTGCAATGCTTTCAGGAGACAGAAGGCTCCGCTCGGCTGAAGGGGTCTCATCAGCACTTACTGCTCGCGCAGGACCCCATCTGCTAAGGTTAAGCATCATCGCTAAGAAGGGGGTGTTCTCAGCATCAGAACGGACGTACAAGCACACAGTCAACAGGCGCTCTGGGTTCTCCAGCGCTACCAACAGCAGTGGCTCTCTGGAAACAAGCTGCTTTATTGTACTGACACTTGCAGAAGCCAGGAGGAGGATCGAGTCTGTCACAGGTGCTTCCTAAGATACTCTTTCCTTTCCTTTCTAAGATACCCTTTCCTACGTCTGCCAAGGTCTGTGGGAATGAGGGAGGACCTGTTCCCATCTGTACAAATCGTGATCAGAGATGGTGAAGTCACAGGGACTCGCAGACCAACAGGGCTGCCAGGCGAGCAGCAAACCTGAAGGAAGACATGAGCAAGCACCAGCGTTCTCCCTGTCACAATCAGCCTCTCAGCCCTGCCCTGTGCCCCGGCCGTTTCAGCTCTGACCATCCAGTGCAGGCCAGAACATCCATGGCAGCGTCCAAGCCTGAAGTGCAAAGCACAGCAGCACTGCCAGCACACCTGGCAATCGCTACAGAACTCCTCCAGGCCTGCTCCTCCCCAAACCAGCAGGGTCTCTGCCTCTTCAGGGGGCAGAGTGTGATTCAGCCAAGAACAGCTGTTCCCCTACTGCACCACTGGGTGCTACCCACCACTTCTGGGGTATCAGAGGGGACCTCTCCCTTGGAACCACTGCTGCCGCTCAGCAAGAGCGCTGCTGAGGCTGTAGTGAGATTGTGCGCTGCTCTCTTTTACAAGGACAGGTACGATGCTCCACATCAAGTGGGAGAAAAATTACTGTCATCAGCATGCAGAGCTTGTCAGCGAGGCATTCACACCAGTGAAACGTAATCAAGTTTAAAACGCAGGCCTAAAAAAGCAAGCTCAGCACTTCTGCTGTTATTGGAGGTACTGACAACCATTACTCTCCTGGTGGCAGGGACAGGGGTCTCCTCTCCCTTTTGACTCTGACCTTTGCAAATCTTGCGGCATTGATACAGCAATTACTGCTTAAACCCATTACAGACAGGGAGATGCGAGTTATGATCAACGACTGCTCTGCTGTGCTGCGTGAGCACCGCGCAAAAGGTTGGTCCAAGCTTTTGTTCAATAATCAAGGGGGAATCAACTGCCTGGGCATCAGAACGGCGTGGTCGGTCCACACATGCATCACTTCTATTTCTCCGACGACCTTCCAACACCTGTTCTCTTTGCTGTTTACAAAACTGCGTGAGGAGAGCGCTGACTGTTTTCAGTAGCTGCTCCACGGGCAAAGAGCAGCTCATCCAGAGGCACAACCCCAGTTTCCTTACACCCTTTCCGCACAGAAAAACCAGGACGCTTTTCTTGTGCAAATAAAAGCACCGAGGGCGAGGGGTACTCTGGTGGCACCTCTAGCCAACTGTTGTGGTACGCAGCAGCATCGCTGCTGTCACTACATGAGCAGCAGGTAAGGAGACCACAGGTGACAGCTGGGCAGCAACAGCTAAACGGCCTTCCCGCAAGCACGGAGAAAAGGCCAGATGTTGAGCTATAAACTACCCGGTGACTGCTGCAAACCCTGCAAGCACAACAAGCGAGACCCTGCTTTCACAGAGCGGGGCAACCAACCTGCATCTTCCTGTGAGCCACCTCGATCCAACAGGAACCAGCGCATGCTCTCATAATGCAGAACTCACCCGTACGGTGGAGGTGCTGCTCTTGACTGAGGCTCTGGGTAGCTCCAGCCACTGTCAAAAGAACCTCAGCTACAGTGCACAAGTTTGGCTACCAACTCGAAAAGGTAGAGCCTCGAATTCTTTGAAGAGCACTCACTTGGGCAACCTCTCACCCTCCCCTCAGAAGCCACAGCTGTGCTTGGAGCACTGACACGCTCAGCTTTCCATCCTAGTTTAGGCAGACAACGAGGCGAAGACGAGGACAAACACACACACGAATGGAGTGACCTGCACAGACAGAACCCCCGCTGCTTCCAGGGACCAGAGCGGGTCTGGGGAGGGGAACGCAGCGCTTTTACCACCAACAGCCTCACTCAGCCAGGACCATCCCGGCTGGAAAAGCCCCTTTGGATCATCCAGTCCAACCATTAACCCTGCTCTACACGTTCACCCCTGAACTCTGTCCCCTGACACCACAGCCCAGTGACTCCCGAACACAGAAAGCAGCAGTCACTGGGGAAACCGAGCGTGAGTAAAACGCTGGGAGATGGCAACTCCAGCCGTCTGGAGCTCGCCAACAGGTGACCAGTCTGCTGGCTGCTTACAGCGCCCTCCCATTCACTTGGTCCCCTTCAGAGCCTTTCAGTCTCCGGGAGACCTGGAACTACCAGCTAGTGGCCAGAGCACTCTAGGGGACCTTCACCGTTCCCCCGCAGCCGCGTCCCGTGATGAATGCCTGTGCTGGCAGTCCTCCTCAGCAAACAGATTTCGTTGCAAACGATCCCACCATCGATTTTGCACTAAGCTGAGTAAATCCGAGCCCTCGCAGGTGGGGCGGCGGGGATGCTTCACAGCTCCCGGTGCCTTTCCGGCATTCAAGTTGTGCCAGCCCCTCCCGAAATGATTCTGCTGTGACACGGAGCGCAAATACGTCTGGCTGTCCTGCTTACTGCAGTGCTGCCAGGGCGGGTGAGCTCCTGGAGGTCTGTTTAGGCAGCCAAGTTTTGAGCAAAGTCATCCTCTGTGTTCTGAGCAAAAGGCGCTCTGGTCGCTACGAACTGCCCACCACAGAGCCTGACGGTTTCCGTGGGAGAGGCAAGCCCAGCAGTTATGGGCAGGGACGCTACCGCGGGCTCTTCTCATCCGGGGTCAGGTGTGGGGAACGCGCTGAAAGGGGCCGGGCACGCGAGAGCACACTGCGCAGCGCGTCTGGCCGCTCCTGCCCTGCGGGTGTTTCGCCAGTAACAGACAGCGCAACTAGAGGTGGGTCCCCTGGTAAATCCCACGCTCAAAGTCACAGCTCTCGTTCCGTTTTCCACTTCACAAGCGATCCCCTGCCTGTCCTAAAGGTTGCTTACGTGTGGATGACAGGCCTGCAGCCATCGGATGCCCAGATCGATGTCCGAGTGCTGACCCTGCTAACTGCACTGCATGCCTGCTGTCACAGAGGAGGAAGAGGACAGGCACAGGGAACTGGCAGCAGATGACATTAACCCCCCGGCAGCTCAAGCCCGACTCTCCACCCACCCGTCCTTCGCACTTACTTGTGCACAGACAGTTCTAAACTACAGAGCTCTTCCTGTCACGCTGGTTGGGAGGGCAACCAGAGGCAGAAGCTTTGTGCCCCTGAAAGGTCTTCGAAGGCTGAGATGTTTTCACAGACAATTATCACTGACAGAGAAGAAAGGGGAGCGAGTCGTACAGACTGGTTTGAGTGGCTTCATCTCCTGAGCAGCTTGTGAAGACACTCGTAGGTCTGTCGTGTGGGTTAGGCTACAGTGGGGACAGGACCTGCCCCTGTCCGTGCTGCCTGCATCCCAAATGCCTGCTCTGACCTCGCTGTGTGCTTGACGAGCAAACCACACGGCTCCTGGGAGCTCTTCACCCGGCAGTGACACCGCTGTTCAGTACTCAGAGCTTTCTGAGTAAAGGCCTTGGCCGCTGGCATTCAGCGCCTGGCACGGACACCTCAGGGCATTAAAAGCCCTGGACACAGCAAAAGCTAACTGCCATGTCTGTTCTTAAGGGCAGACGTCCCACCGGGCAGAAAGAGGTCACCCAGGAAGGGCTCTTTACCCGTGTCCTTTGTTTCCCAGAACCGTGCCGACAGGAGCTGCTCCACAGCAGTGGTCCCGTCTGAACGTTTTCCCTCTGTAAGGGTTTTTGAGCAGGATTTAAGCTGCATTTCTAGAGCTGAGGCAGTGGAGCGTGAGGTTATTTACAGCCTGCGGAAGCGGATGAAGGCTCTGTGAGGAAGCAAAATGAAAGCGCTGCTAACACCAAGCCCTCCTGCCATGGTGTGCTGTGCCCGCCAGTCTGAGCAGAGCCCGGCTGTCGGTGTGCACCGTGCGCGTGTGGTTACCCCAAAGAGCTACCGCAGTTTACCCCAGCTATTCTTGCTCTAGAGCACTTCCCAAGCGTGTGATGCACACCTTGCCCTGCTTCTTGCTCGTTCTCTGCGATGCAGTGACAGGATGAGCATATGAAGAAGAAAAGCCTACAGTCCTCTTCGTGACAAACCCTTCCGTTAGTCAAACCCAAGACAGAGGCACCACAGCATTTCTTATTTCAGGCCTGCGCTCTGTGTCTCTCTGTAGGGAACACACCACTTCGAATCATGGCAAGTCTCTTAGGAGGAAACGGAGTCGACTTCCTGCCACTCGCTGGGGCAGAGTGCGGGTCCCTCCCGTGTTACACAACCCGACGCTTAGAAACGACATGTGAAGGGAAGAGACGCGGCTCAAAGGGATCCTTACCGGAGAAGTACAGGACCGTCTCACTGCCGGCCCAAAGGGTCGGTGCTATTAGCCAGGCAGGTACCTTTGTGCTGTTCTTCCACGAAAACGTGAGAGATATTTAATGTAGAAATTAAAATCAAAGACATTTCCCCACAGCTGCCTCGTTGAGAGGCTCTAGAACATCCTTCTGCTGAGCAGCCAGGAGACAAACTATTTATCAAGGCAATGAAGTTTAGCTTTATGGTCGCAGGAGGCATCCCCTCGCGATGAATGGCAATGCGTGCATTTCCATCAAGATGACATTTACTGCCTCAGAAACGAAGCCTGATGGAGCACAAGGCTTGGAAACAAACACGGGCTGTGAACAGCCCAACCACTACAGACCGTTAGCAGGCGTCACGGTAAAGATCATCACAACAACCCGCCGTGCTCAGGGGAAAGGCCAGACTAAGCGGCCCCAGTCTTCTGAGGACTCTCCAAGTGCTAAGACTCTATNAGGGGAAAGGCCAGACTAAGCGGCTAAGGAAAGGCAGCCCCAGTCTTCTGAGGGCTCTCCAAGTGCTAAGACTCTGCAGAGCGGCTCCACACCGCGGGGCTTTGGTGGCAACAGCGCTTCACCAGCTCTACCACCCCTCCTGCACGTTGGTAACTCAGTTTCAGGAGCAGCCAGCGCCTGCCTGCCTTTGGAAACAGAGCCCAACGTTTTCATCCTGCGTGGTTGTGATCACAGACCAAAGGACCCAGTGCAGAAAACCCGCATCCAGCCCTGGGCATGGAGTGTGGGAGACTCACGGCCACCCCACGCAGCAGAGCACAGCGTCTGCTTCGTTTTAGCTGAGACTGTAAGAATTTACATGGGCCACTGCCAGAGAGAGGGCTGGGAGGACACGGGTGGAGAGATGCCAGGGCTCGGGGCTCCATGCAAAGCTTGAAGCAGTGCCCAACGCTGTACACGTGTTCACGGACGAAGGGAAGAGCCTCAGGAAAGCAGCGTCCGGCAACACCACGGAAAGCAGGATCATCTCTTGCCTGGCAGGTACCACCAGCAGCTTCCACTGCACCACTGCTACCAGTAACTCACCCAGGGCAACGGCTTCTCTATCTGCACAAGAACGAAGCCGAGACTGCTGTGCCCTGCAGAGCAACGTCTGAGCAAGGATACTGACAACACCGGGCTTTCCCCAAAGCCTCAGGTCGAGCAATCGGAGCAGAAACACAGCCAGAGAAGGATCTAAAAAGAAAGTGAAGACCCACTGAGCTGAACCAGCAACGGGGCCAGAAGTCCTTCAGGATAAACGTTGTCTTTTCAAGGGTGAGACAAGATCTGCGTTCAGATCTGGGTCTCACAGGCTGCACCTCTAGACCAATGCCTTCCTTTACGGATAAAGCCCAAGAAACCTCAAACCCATCAATAACAAAGGCTTCTAGCCAGGCTAGCAGTTTCCAGGTCTGGCATCACTGTGCTTGTGAAAGTGGCGATCTTCCCTGGGCATCTGGCTACAGACAAAGTGACACAGGAGGCCTCTTACACCTCTCATCTCCGATTCGTTTTCCTCTCAGGCAGGAGCTTTTCATCCTCGTTTCTGAATTACCCAGAGATCAGCATCAAGGCCAAACCACCTCCCACGGTCCCCAGTACTTCTCTGTACAGGCTGACTCTGCTTCACATCACTAAGCATCTTCACTGATTGAGGAAGACACGGCACCAGCTCTCTCCACCCAGCGCTGCCAACGAAGCCCTGCGGAGCACCGCTGTAACGGGCAGACACGGAAGCATTCGTCCCGTCGTGTGACGGGTACCCCGTGCATATTCATTCCGCAGAGGTCAGCGTGGAAGAGCAAAGAGAAGGTGTCTCTATGCATAAAGCCCCCGCTTGGGAAAGCGCTCTTCAGGCTGCTCCCCTCGCCGGCGTGCACCGCGTTGAATATGCATGGCCCACACAAGGCCTTTCTGGAGTCTTCTCCTCTACGAGGTCACGGAGTGCCCTTGCAAAGGCAGAAAGCAGCAATAAGCAGCAGCACTTCAGAGCCCGAGAAAAGGGGAAAGAAACAGCCCAGGTGCTGTGAGGATCAGAGAGCTGAAATGAGAGTCCTAGACCAGTGCTACAGAACCAGCGCTACCCTGGGCTTCTGGGGCAGGAGCTGTAAATTTTGTTAATTAGCCATTGATTTCTGAGTGTTTGCTACAGATAAAAGCAGTCTGACTCCCAGAGATTTGTGTAAGTCCTCTTAAGGCCAGTAGCCCTCTGCTGAGAGCTCCTGTCAGACTGATTAACAGGGGCAACGGCTCAAGCAATTACAAGAGGGAGAGAAACAAAAGCAGAGGAGCAGTCAGCTCCTTCCAAGGCTGAGTCACTGGGCTGGGAGCAGAGCAAGACACGGATGGATCAGAGAACAAACGGCCCTGGCTCGAAGTCGTTTTGTCCAAGTCTACCAAGGAGGCACGAGAGTTCCTGTGTACCGTGCCAGCAGTAACTACTGCCTCCTTCCCCCACGGCACTGGGGGTGGCACCGTGCCCCTCCAGAGGGGATGCAAACAGAGACAGCAGATAACCCCTCATCTCCACTCCTACACCCATGGAGCCAGCTGTGCCAACAAACTGACTACACCTATGGCTGGAGATACCAAGGATGAGCCAAGTCGAAGAGTGGTGGAGAGGCCAAACAATGCCAGAGGCTGCTGCAGTCTGGAGCGGTCATCCAGTTCTCATCTACTTTCTTTTCCCTTTTCTCTCCTCTCCCCTTTGAGGGCAGCACCTCTTAACTTCAGTAAACTTGACTCTTGTGTGGACCTAGGGTGTTCATTCCACCTTAGTTCAACCCAAGGGAATCCACAAACCTGAGTCACTCCCTTTCCTGTCTCTGGTCAGTCAGGCTGGGACCTCTCAGCAATATGCAGAGCACGTTACTCACGGAAAGAAACGCTCAGCACATCCAGAAGGGCACAGCTGGAAAGGCAGGCGCTCCTTTTCTGCCCTCTGTGCTTTCCACAACGCAAACGAGAGACTGCCCTTCGCGGGAGACGCTCCATGTGGCTCACGGGTGGGGAACAGCAGCTCTTTACAGAGCAGCTCTGCTCAGTCTAATTAGAGCTCCCTGCTTCAAAGAGGCCTTGCTGTCAGCCCACTGCTTTGTCACGCGTTTCCCCATCAGCCACACTGCTGTCACACGGAGCGTGAGGCCAACAGGACTCAGTCAGTACAGCAGCACCATCCATCTCGATCACTCCTCTCTGAAGGTCAGTCTCTGGTTTAGCAAAGTAAATGAGACATCCCTCTTCGAGCAAGAGCGAGGTGACATCTTAGAGGAGATGACCCTCTAAGGAGGAACCAGCCGGGTTCATTTAATTTGGCCTTCTCCAAAGAGGTCCAGCACAGCAACTGACGTTTCAGGACAAGTAAGAGCCAAGGGGCACCAGCTACGCTAGTAGACTGCTAGACAGGGCTGTCCCGCTTGCCTCATCGTGCTCACCCGAGGGCTGGGAGCAGTCCCACTGGCAGGAACACTGTGGGTGTTTCATTCTCACTGATGAGGATTTAAATAACCGACTCGTGATTCCGAGTTACACGGAATGAGTTTTCCCCACCCCATCTGAACTGTAGTACCTCGGTGACTGAGGCAGCAGAAATCTCACAGGGAGCGCTCGTCCTGTCCTCATCTGGCTCCAACACAGCACGTTAAAACACTCCCTCTAAACTCACCGTGACGGGGCCTGTTTATTACCGAGCTGCAGCTGCCTGTGAAAGGTGTTTGCAGCATCTTCCGACAGGCTCCGAGCCTCTGCCACAGCAGAGCAGCTGCCCATTAGCATGCTGAACGGACGCCAGCAGGCTGACTTCACAGTATCAGAGGTCACCCCATGGTCACTTCAAGCACTAATAAGAGACTTTGGAGATGATGGGGTTGCAAGAGCTGGCAAAACAGGAAGCAATCAGGAAAATCAATGAAATCAGGACTGCAACTGCAAGCAGGGTTGTTGAAGCACCTGGGAGGTCGCAGGTCACGGAACCCTACTGCGCTGTCTCACGCGCTCAGGAAGAAGCCATCAGGTGTGTCAGCAGTGCCACAGATGTCAGCGGTGTCACATTTAGTTGTGTGACCAGAGCTTACAGCGGAGGTGGAAAAGAAAACGCTCACACGACAGTACCGAGAGCAGTGTGAAGTGTCTGGGGGTGAACTAGAACTGGTGACCAGCTGGAACGCAAACCAAGGGCCGGTACTCCGCACAGGTGAAAAGTAAATGGGGACACAGACACAGAGGTACTCCAGAAGGGACTCAAAATGCATCGTACGAAAGCTCTTGGGCAGAGAAGGACACAGAACAGCCCTGCAGGAAGGGGAAGAGGCACTGTCCTGCAGCACAGCTCTCAGAGGCGCAGGCTTGCTGGTGAGGAGCAGAGAGAACAGCCAAGGTGTGACTCAGGGAAAGTCTTCTTCATGTACAGCATTAGCAAACCTCACACTCTATGACAGTGCGAATCACTGCGCTGTGCAGCAGTGACACAGGGCCACCCTTACACCTTGTGAACCTCAATTCCAAACCCAAAACATTAGACACAGCTGTGTGTCAGGTCGGATTCTCCATGCTGGACACATCTCCTCTGCTCTCTGCTCACGAGATGGGCCCAGTGAGCTAAAGGAACGACTCTGTGAGGAGGTACCTTTGGTCCCACTCCCAGAGCACCACACCCAGGGCAGGTCCGAGTCCCCAGAGTAACAGGCAAAGCTGACATCCCCAGACAGGTCTGCTGTGGCTCTCCACGGCCCCTCCGTGCACAGGCAGCACAGTTCCCAAACCATGGATCCCATCATTTGGGGATCCCCTGCATTCCTTCCCAACACAGAAGGGCAGCAAACTGAACCATCACCCCCACCAGCTCCCCAGCCCCCAGCACAAAAACCCACAGAAAGAAAGCAGCTCATTATCGGGATGAAATTTGGGGTCAAAAAGAAAGGAGAAGGCAGAGTGCTGCTGCCGACAGCAGGAACCTGGAGAAGGATTACCCACAGCTCAGATAAGCGCCTTCATCTCCGAGCTATAAAGGAGATCTTCTCACATCCCCTGCCTGGACTGCTCCCGATTTGCATAAACAGCCCGGTAACTAACAGGACAGCAGGGAGAAGCAGACAGTGCAGAAGCACCCACCAGGGTTCGTGCACCGCACCGCCGCTCCTTCCTCTTATCAGCACCACAGCTTAAGGCTTTCGTTTCATTCCAGAGAGAATGAAAACGAGGGCAAACACTCATGGATCTCAGACAATACCTTAATCTGCTACTGTTTGCGGCTGCCACCGCTCCTCCAGACTTTCATCTCCATTAAGGGCAGAAATGAAGCAGCAGCGCGTCAGCATTCAGCAACGCTTAAACGTTCAAACACGAGCGTGGGCTTGGGCACGCAGAAGCCAAGGGAGCAGACACCCCTACGCAAATGCTCTTCTCAGTGATCACACGAGGGGCATGAGACCTGAAATGTTTCTGAGAACAAACAGTATCACAGGATCCTTAGGGATGGGAAGGACCTGGAAAGACCACCCAGTCTGATCCCCCTGCCACAGCAGGGTCCCCCAGACCCAGTGGCACAGGAACACAGCCAGGCGGGGCTGGAACGTCTGCAGAGAAGGAGACTCCACAGCCCCCCTGGGCAGCCCCTTCCACGGCTCCGGAACCCTCCCTGGGAAGAAGGTCCTGCTGAGATTGAGAGGGAACCTCCTCTGCTCCAGCTGGCACCCAGTGCCCCTTGTCCTGTCCCCAGATGCCCTTGAGCAGAGCCTGGCTCCATCCTCCTGACACCCACCCCTCACAGATT
>VZRI01000063.1:134099-292100 GCA_013397515.1 Upupa epops | reverse complement strand
TGCTCTCCAACAGCTCAGCCTCCACCCTCTCCTGGTCCCTGGGGCTGTTCTTGCCCGGATGCCAGCCTCTCCCCTGCCCCTTGTTCTCCCTCACTCCATCTCTCTCTGCCCAGGTCTCGCACAGGCTGGGAGATCTCCCTTGCTGTCGTTTGTCACCGACAGCAACTCAAAGGAGCGTCAGCTGTTGGGACGCAGCTATCAGCCCACTGGCTGTTTCAGATGCAGGAAAACACTGGGAACAGGTTCCGGGTGTTCCCCAGCCAGGAAGCACTCGTGTAGAGACAGTACCTCCCTTCTCAGTGTTCGGATGCTGACTGTCACCAGCACGGCGAGTGAAGCAGCAGGAGCAACACCGAAACCTTCACACGAGGGCTTCTGGGAGAGCGAATCACCGTGCAGGGGAAGAACAGCTCAGAAGAACGGGGGAACACCCAGCCCTGAGCCATTCTTCGTCACCCTTCTCTCGCTCTGAAACTGAGGGGGACAGTACGAACCGGCACTCGCTGCCACGCGGGTGTTTTGATACGAAACGGCTGTTATCGCCGACGCGGCACGCACGGAGCATGAAGTGGTTTCCAAGGAAACTCCTTCTCAAAGCGCTCTCTTGCCAGAGATCCGTTGTTTCTGTTGGCATCAATTTCTCTCTCTCACACAGCCCTCCTTCAGCAGGGTGACAGAAAGCAAACGTTTCTGGATTCCAGCTTGGCCCCCGCGCCCTCTCTAACGATCGACTGCTCACAACGCGGAGACAACAGCCCCAGCGAGGCAACCAGAGCCCGGCTGCCCTGGTGCAAGTGATTCCAATCTAGGGCTAAGCAGCACTCAAGCGCTGAAGGAAAACCCAGCTCCAAGCTGGGCCCAAGCCAACTGGGAAAGCAAAGCCACCCGAGGCCGGCACGCTCTCTTCTCCAGTCGGCTTTAAACAAACGAAAGATAGATTTCCAAGAGCAATAATGGATCCCTGCTCCTGGTTCCGTCACGGCCAGTTAGAGCACTAATGACCCGAGGCAAAACAAGTCAGGTATAATCTGACTCGGGAACCTCCTTCAGCAGGTGGAGGGCTACTCGGAGTGACTTCATGAGTCTATGTACTTCAAGGCCATCCAGGGAGAACCAGCTCAGCAACTGGGCTCTGGAAACCAGAGGCACCTGTCTTCAGCTAAGGCGTCACTTGTACCTCAAGCTCCGCACCAAGTGCATCCCAGAACCATGGCCAGACTCTAGAACTACAGCCACCTGAGTAAGCCCATCTGTCAGCCCGTAGGGCAATGGCTGGGGTCTGCATGCTGTAGGACTGGGGCGGTGTCATTTCTCCCCACAGCTGAAGCCAACCCTATAACCTTTCCTTTTAAGCACCTGCCTACCTTCACGTGCAGGCTTGGCAACACCCGTCACTGGTGTAACGGATGACTGCAACCAAGCAGATGGCCACGAGTTGTGTTGTATGGGAGCCTAGGTGCTTACAAGGATGCTGGCAACGTGCTTTATGACTCCCCTTAGGTTACTTTCCCCTTCTCTTTGGGCAGGGATGCCAAGATAGGGATTTTCTTTAATCAAGTGCTTTGCCGTGTGCGTTTCAGGCTCCACCAGCACCCCTTCACTTCCATCATCTGGACTGCTCTACTCTGCAGAGTCTCAGAGGAAAGCACACTGATGGTGTCCGTAGAAAAGATGACAAAACCTAGCCTAACCAAATTAGGAAGAGACCAAGCATGCAAAACCCACCCGGCTGTCAGGACTAGCACAGGACTCTGGAATTCCCCGTTAGGTCGCCCAGAGTTGAATCTGTTCCTGCTCCTCAGCTGATCTGTCCCAGAGCCTCGCGAACCCGCTGAGCCCAGTCACTGCGCATCACACGCTCGCCTCCACACCGGTGTGCCTGCCTCTGGGAGGCTTCCCTTTCTCTAACGGACACTCACTGGCATCGGCGAGGATTTACTTGCCTAACAGTCCATCTCGCTGGCATCTAAAGGGGGGAGAATCTCTCCGTGCAAGGTCGGGTGTGCAAACAGGAGGAAACACCGCACAGCTCCCAGACTCCAGGGGCACAGATGGAAGTCAGAGCCGATGTCGTTAGGGGCCAATAAAGGGCATCAGGACAGAAACCTGCCGGGTAATCAGCGCAGTGGAATGACTTGAGAGTATTTCTGCATTGCCTCATAACTGATATGGTCTTTGCTCAATGAGCTATCTCCTTACGACTTCTTAATGACTGCTTGCACAAAGACATCTCCACACGCAGAACCAGCTCGATGATGCAGTACCTCTGCACACGCTTACCTTAATGAGACGAGGCAGCCGGCCTGTTACATCTCTCATCCCAACAGCAGTTCTCGGCAGCCCCCGTTCGTTTGAAAGGTAACAGCTGTTTAAAGAAATTAAAACAAAGTCAGGAGTCTCTCAAAGGTTACTTGCTAAATTCTTACAATCACACAATCCTCGTGGCTGGAAAGGACCTCCAGGGTCACCACATCCAGCCCTCACCCCAACAGCTCCCTAGACCATGGCCTCGAGTGCTCTAGCTACTCCCCTTTTAAGCCCCTCCAGGGATGGGGACTCCACCCCTCCCTGGGCAGCCTGGTCCAGCACCCAGCTACTCTCTCAGCAATCTCTTTGTTAAGGTCCAATCTAACCCTCCCCTGTCGCAGCTTGAGGCCATTGCCCCTCATTAAGAAATGGGGAGGAGAGACCAGCAGCAGCCTTGCTACAACCTCCTTTCAGGGAGCTGTGCAGAGCACTAAGGTCTCCTCTCAGCCTGCTCTTCTCTAGAGTAAACAACCCCAGATCCCTCAGCTGCTCCTCACTGCCAGGCCTGCCTGGCCATGAGCCTGTTTGCCAGCCCTCTCCCCAGCCTCGTTGTCCTTCTCTGGCCCCCTCCAGCACCTGGTGATGGCACTTTGAGAAGGAACACACAAAGACCAGATCTGCGCTCTTGCAGCTTGTTGCTGGCAAGCTATAGCAAGGTACTCTGCCACATGCAGCGTTCAGATGAGCCCTCCCGGTGACCTGAGAACGTCAGCAGCACACCAGCATGTTTTCAACGCAGGAACTGGTTCAAGAACTACATCTACTCTGCCCTTTCCAGCTTCCCTCTGAGCTCCTCCATAAGGAGTAAGGACCCCTCTCGCTTTGGGAACCTGCTGTCACTGCTCAGGAATCTTTGTTCCTTCCGTATGTTTATCACAGAATCCTTAGGGATGGGAAGGGACCTGGAAAGGTCACCCAGTCCAACCCCCCTGCCACAGCAGGGTCACCCAGACCCAGTGGCACAGGAACACAGCCAGGTGGGGCTGGAACATCTCCAGAGAAGGAGACTCCACAGCCCCCCTGGGCAGCCTGGTCCAGTGCTCCAGGACCCTCCCTGGGAAGAAGGAGGGGCCCAGAGCTGGACACAGCACCCCAGATGCAGACTCACCAGTGCTCTTTAAACGTTTCTGTTGAACTAAGCAGCTGTTTTGGCAGGTTCACCCCTTAGAGCAGCAGGGTGAGAGGTACCACAGGCTTTGTGTTGTGCCAGGCACTACCGGCAGAGCTCTGAAATGAACTCTTTCTAATGGGAAACACTCCTTCAAGAAGATTCCCAGCAGCCGACCAAGGAACTCTGTGCTGTGACCAGCTCTGGTTCTGCACAAGCCGGAGCCTACACGATGCTCAGGCCTCGCTTTGGACTTCTCTAAGGACTTAGGTCCTCTGGCCGGCAGTGTCACTGAGTCCATGCCCGTGGGATGAGCGGGGTGAGTCGAGCCTGGCAGGAACCCGGCCTGCTCCGCAGTCTGGCGATCCGCGAGCCACTTGGAAAGCAGAGCATTTGTGGACAAGAGAGAGACCATGAAGACAGCTGCTCTGACAGTACAGCGGTCCAGACCCGAGCTAGCTGAGGCAGAAAGCTGGCAAGAAAGTCCATAGATCAGCCTCTCCTCCCTTCCTCTCCCCCATTGCAGTGACAGCAGCGCGGAGATGGTTTAGTGAGGACACACACTGCTGCACCGCAGCCAAGGAACATAAACAGGAGAATGAAAGGCCTTCTGTCTCCAACGGGGCTACGAAATGGATGGCCTGGGGAGAGCATAATAACAGAGTGGCTACGGGCTCGTAATTTCCCAGAATCCTTTCCCAGCTCAGAGCTATTTATGGCTCCCAACTTCTACAGCCCCTCTGTGTGAGAGCACACACAAGGCTGCTTTCCAGAGCGCTGCGCACAAGATGGCGTGAACGACGTCCTCACCTCCACACTGTTCCTCTCCCTATGGCAGCCCAGGCGCCGGCTGCCTCATCACCCAGCGTTGTCCTGCATCCCTTCCTCAGGCCCTGCGCCCGCTTCCACAGGGACTGCAGAAAACCCCGTGCTGTTTCCCCAGTGCCTGGGACGCCGTTACGGACACACGTGTGCGTTTACTCTCGGAGGGCTTTGTGCAAAGGTACAGAAGGGCCCCACGGCAGCACCGTCAAGGCAGTAGCTCTCCTAATTTAGGAACAACCCTCACAGGGAGCTCTGCACCAGGTCGACGGCCGATCCGCTGTGTGACAGAGTCCTGAGAACAGGAGGCCAGAGGCAATGGGTGTTCTAGCCGGTTACACGCGTATTCACCGAGTCAGAGAGCAAACACAAGGCAGTCAGAAATGGGAGGGAGGAGGGCATGGAAGCTTCCCAGGCTTCCAGGTGTGTCACGGGGAAAGACCTCTCTCTCAGCATGCCTCCTCCTGTGTCCAGGCAGCTACCAAAAGCAAGCGACCTACTGGCACCAGCTAAACGAGGTCTGCCCATCCTGCCTCAGCAGAAAGGACTGCAGAACAATCAAGCAAACCGTCTCCCTAGGATGCCCAAACCCGTGTGGTTCTACCTGTCACCCGCAGCTTTGCCCCTCTGCCCGACACAGCGTCTCGAGGAAGGTTCTGCAGTGCTGTCTCGGGACAAGCTGGCCCCCCCAGAAGGCCCGCTGCGTGTCACGGAGTCTCAGCAGGAGAGCGTCTGGAGGCGAGCGGGGCCCTGGGCCATCCCATCGGGGCCCTGGGCCATCCCATCGGGGCCCTGGGCCATCCCATCGCAAGAAGCAAGGCCTCATCATCAGAATTAGCAGCGCAGCTCAATCAAGAGCAGAACAAAAGGAGAGGGGCGCCAGAGTGGGTTCCTAATCACGGCTCTCGCCGGCAAGAGCAGCGCTAATTACATCAGAGCTTTATTATTTTAATAAAGAACCATCTCCCGGAACAAAACCGCTTCCCTTATCTGCTTCTATCTTGCGAGATGGGAATTGCTTCCCAGCCCTAAGGCTGGCAGGATAACCACGTTATCCTGCCGACCTCTCCAGTGCCTCAAACGCTGTTTGAAAGACTTCAGGGACTGCCGATTTCGATCGCAGCAACGCAGAGCAGGGGGGTGTCGCCGACCCCCCAGCAGACCGTGTGCCGTTCAGAGAGAGCTGGGCAGGCTGGACCTGGGCAGAGAGAGATGGAGGGAGGGACAACCAGGAGCAGGGGAGAGCCTGGCATCGGGGCAAGAACAGCCCCAGGGACCAGGAGAGGGTGGGCACTGACCTGCTGGAGAGCAGTGGAGGAGAGAGGGACCTGGGGGTCCTGGTGGCCAGCAGGGTGACTCTGAGCCAACAATGTGCTCTGGTGGCCAAGAGGGCCAGCAGCATCCCGGGAGGGGATCAGAAGGGGGGTGGCTAGCAGATTGAGAGAGGCTCTTCTCCCCCTCTACTCTGCACTGGTGAGACCTCATTCATGTCCATATGCAGTTACCCGTGGCGGGAGCTCATACAGGCTTCTCCTTTGTTCTCTTGCAGAGTACCTGCCAGAGCGGCAGTGCATCTGAGGACAGAGCAGAGGGGCTCGGCAGGCGTCAGAGTGTTGTCGTTTCTCTTCCTAGCGCACTGAGCTCAGCAGCCCTTTGCTGGAGCCGCCATCCCTGGCTAAGCCTTTGTCAGCCTGCAGCCCGTGATGGATCTCCCGGGAGCCGTGGTGACTTTTATCCATCCCAGGACACAGATAATTAAGAAATCTGTCAAGTGTGAGGCCTGCTGGGTTGTGATGTTTTCTCGTGGTCTTGACCTTGATGTTCTGGGTGCTCTGAGCTATGATGGATATGCCAACCACAACAATTCCTTCAAGGTTTGGGCAGCTTTTTGCATCCAAGCCAAGAATGACAGAAGCATTTATACTCCTCAGGTTGCCCATCCATCTGCATTTCCTCCGTGGAGACCTGGTCTGTGCTGCCACTCAACCTGCTGCGTTAGGTACAAATGCAAGAAGAGCAGAGAAGTCTATCTCCAAGTGTTTTTCTCTAGCTCCTGCAGTTGCTTTTACTCAGATCCCAAAGATGCTAGATGATCAGAATCACAGGACTTACTGAGAATTCACGGTTCCAGAAGAAATGCAGGATCTCTACGTACAGAGTCACAGGCTGGAGAAGCCCTCTGAGCTCATCCAGCCCAGCCCAGCACCTGGCATCACCACAGCAGCCAGAGCAGGGCACTCAGGGCCACAGCCAGGCTGTCCTTCAACACCTCCAGACACGGGGACTCCACCACCTCCCTGGGCAGTCCAGTCCAGGCTGCGATCACACTTTCTGTTGATGGCAAGAAGCAGAGATGAATCCAACTACTTTAAATAGTAGAGACTTCTCTCATTTTGAAGGAGAAAGTACTCTGCTTCAGAAAGAACCTGTGCTGCTGGTCTGGTACAAAATCCAAACTCCACAGCCATGCTGTTGGGCTCTGATCCCCCACATCTTCCCTGATGAGGAGCCAGATCCTCACCACATGGAAACCTGCACTGCCAGCTGCACTGAGAAGGCTGCTGCTGCAGGAGATGCACGGCTGCTGCTGCAGAAGATGCACTGCTGCTGTCACTGTCAGCCCTGAGGATATCTTCTGCAGTCTGCTTACACAGTCTGCCTTTTCACGCTCAGCACATACTGAGGAGGTAACAGGGCTTTGCTATGAGAGAAACTCGCAGGGTTGCAGGAGAGGCAGGGGGATTGCACTGGCTTTCGAGGTCCCTTTGGATCCCTAAGGATTCTAGGATTCCGTGGCTAAATGCTCTACATTAAAACCAGTTCTGGGAAAATGCACTGCAAGTTGAGCTCTCGAGACTGAGGAGACCTCATGAAAATGAGACTCTCCTTTCTCCCAGAGAGTCTGGTGCCTGTTACAGCCACAAGCAACTCCCCAAATTCCCGGAGGTGAAAGAAACGCCCTCCCTTTCCCTCTTTCCCTGCAGTGTGCTCCCTGGTCGCTTGACAGCACCAGGCATGCAGTGTTTCTCAAAGCCATGTGCCCTGCACTGCGCAGGCTCTCACCTCACCAAGAGGTGACCCCAAAGGACGGGCGTGGGTTTAACAGGGAAGTTTGTAAATCATCTCCAAAACACACCGGCCACCGGTGATCCGCAGAAATCGATGCGTCTCACCGCACTGCTCTCAGTCTGCCTTACCCGCTAATAAACAGCCTTGGCTGCAGGGCTGTTCCATCAGCAGCTCTCTGTTCGCTACACCAGTGCCTCTGTAACGGCTCCTCGCTGCTGGCAAGCTGAGGAGTACACTGAAACACAGCTAGGAGACGACACAGAAGGCACCTACTGGCACAGCTGCTGTATTTCCCTTTAGCCGTCACCTCTGATCTCTTACAGGTCCCCGTCTGGAGGACCTCTGCCCATCTGTGGCACCGAGGTGGGAAATTAAACACCCTGGAGCAGCACGGACAGTGCAGGATGGAGGCAGCAGCCTCTGCGTGTGCCCTCCTGAAGAATGACTGTCACTTTTTATATCCAGTGGTCAGGTAGGGGCTGTGTCTTACCCACCAGCCCCACCGGGAGTTCTCAGATGCTGGCAAAATACACTGAAGTCCCTCAGCTGAGGTGCTGGGCCTCTAATTCACCCCCTGCTCAATGCAGAAAGAGCTGTACAGCCACTGTACACCACAGCCGCTGGCACAGCCACCACACCGAGCCACCTCACTCCTCCCACTTCCCACTTCCCATTTCCTTCTCTACTTCATCTCCTTGCTCCTGTTGAGTTGTCTATGACTTCTGCACCTTCCACGCGTGTTCCCGCGTCAGTGCTTGCCACCACTGCCTCATGATAGGAAAGGCATTCCATCAGCCCTAGGGACTCGACCTACGTGGGGCTCCCCGGAATGTCCAGCCACATCTGTGAAGCTGAAGACAGGAGCTGCAATTCAAACTGGACAATTCCAAGTGGCAGGGACTCTGCTGAAATCCATCAGCGAGCTCTTATGTCAGTCACACCCGACACTGCCATGGGGTAAATAATGTGTCGTGTGCTCTCTTGAAAAGAAACTTCTCCAGCAGAACCACCCAGTAACAAAGGAATCGTAATGAGGTTTCTCCTTAGTCGCTGCTTCTTGCTCTGAGCTAAGAACCCCCAACTGTGTGTGTGTGCATGCATTTCCATCCTCATCTATCACTCTCTGTATTTGTATTTGATTAGAGCCCTGGCATCCTCCAGGAAATTAAGCTCACAGCTGTGAGCCTCATGCCAGAATTCGCCCCGCACCTCCCAAACCCTCGCTGCTCATCAGGACCCACCCGTGTCCAAAGCACCAGGTGGCTGTGCTTACAACCAGCCTTGGCTCTTAACGCGACCACAACCCCAGATGGACAGGACAGGTCGATGGCTAATAATGCCCTTTCTGAACCTGCGCCCCGCGCGCACACCCTCCCCCGTGCACGCCTTCTCCTGCCGTGAGCTACTGCTATTAATTTGCTTCCTCACCATAGCAGCAGACATTATGTGGAAAGCAAATAAGCCCAGAGTTCTAATCCCCTCACCTTTCCAGGCCGAGAGTCCCAGCGCACTAAGCCTCTGAAAGCTCTCTGATCTGCAGTTAAGTTCTTCTGAATTACCGCAGCCCGGCGGTTTCCTTCCGCAGCGATTCTAATAAAAGCGGAGAGCAAAACCCTCTTCCCTCGGATACTTCTGGACCCACAGAGACCACTCATGTTTTGCAGAACCAAGCTGCTGAAACAGCTAGGTGTGAGTGCACTGTCCGCTCAGTCGCTGGCAGCTCCAGTTGTTCCCGTGCCCGAGGCTTTGTCAATAACTAAGATGCCAACTTTTCCCGAGAGCTGTAATAATCCCGTCTATAATCACAACCACAGAGCTCCCTTTTGGGAAGCTGAGAGAATCAAGGCGATGCCCAGGAAGATAAACACTACCTGTAAAATAGCTGCAGCCCCACCAGGAAAACACGCAGCTGCTGAAACAGCCCCAAACCGCTATGGAAGTGCTCCTAACTGCACACGGGTAGGTGTGCTCTGCAGAATACTGCAGCAGACAGAGGTCAGCTGTAGCTCAGAAGGCTGCATGACTGCAGAACAGCACGCCAGGCTCCTCGGTAGCCATTCAGTGTGTTCTTCAGCATCTGCCTGGAACTAGAGCGTAACTGGCTGTTCCAGCACAGCCCCTGCTGTGAAAACAAAGGCAGAGGCGCACAGACTATTCGCAGGGGCAGTTTTGGTGCCGTCGCTCCTAGTGCCCTCTTCTAAAGCAGAGCACCTCACAGCCTGATTTAACCTGTGCTTGGACTGCTGCCAGCTCTGCCATCTCCAATTTAAAGCAAGCCTGCATGTTTCTCTGCTGCATGGTAATTTCCTCAGGAGCTGTGAGATGAAAATCCTTGAAGCAAGGAACACCAAGGATCAAGAACTTCCACTCCCCGACTGACAGCGCACGCACCAAGTTCTCTCTCACCAAAGAGAAGCTACCTGTCATCTGTGCAGCAGAGACCGTCGCTCAGCCCTGTGTCACTGTGCCCGTGAAACCAGCAAAGGTTCAGAAACTGTATTCTCCTGACACCCTGATGCTTTGAAAGCCCAGTGGTTTAAACCGCTGTTGGGCAGGACAAGCTCCGCAGAAACACCCACCCATTGCCATCGCTTACTGAGAGCCTCCGTGCCTGCAACCTCCACCTAACGCAGTCAGAACAGCTCTCCTCCAACTGAACCTTTCCAGGCCTCCGTTCTTCGCAGAATTCTGTGTCAAAGCAGAGTTCACCAGTTCACATGAACGTGGAAGGCTACTCAAGTCTTACAGTCCGTGCATTCATACAATCATGGAATCCTTAGGGATGGGAGGGGAGCTCGAGTCCAATCCCCCTGCCACAGACAGATCACCCAGACCACGTCGCACAGGAACACCTCCAGGCGGGTCTGGAAGGTCTCAAGAAGTGAGAAAGCTGTCAAAAGACAGCAGTTACCTTTTACTTCAGGCGATGCCACATGCCACTAGCCTCAGCGCGTCGCAGCTCCCCCCTAGTGTGAGAGCAGCTGCCTTGGAGTGGTCACCTTGGAGGCTGCAGGAGTTCTGTGGGAGCCGATGGGCGAACAGGTGTCTGTGACTTTGGCCCAAGGGTTGACTGGACGTTCGTGTGCTTCTGCTGCAGAACTGCAGAGCTCCCAGACACTACGGGGAAAAGAGCTGGCGTTCAGCCTCCCCTTGCCCCGGGACAGCCGAGCTTTACAGCCAGCTGCGGTGTTTGGTCTGAACTCACATCTGAGCAGAGATCAAGCCTGAGACCAGGTCTGCACCTCAGGAGCACTGTCCCAGCCAATGCTGCTGGTAGTCACAGCCCCACGACTCTCCCGAAAACCCGCGCAGGCTACAAGCACCCTTCCTCCCTGAGTAAGATGAAGACATGACCTTTCTGTGTTTCATAATGCATATTTAACTGCTGCCACAGTAATTTTGCCTAAATTATGTGAAGATCTCAGCTCCGGGCTCTCTAGGCAGATTTTGTGCTGCGGGGCAAGAACACCCAGCTCTGCCTTCCCGTCTGATGCTGCAGCGATGAAAGCAGGTGCAATTTCTGGCATCGGAACAGCAGGGGTACGGTGGAGAGAAGGAAAGACAGATGATTACTGTGACACGCAGAATTAATGAGACCCGTGCTGGAAACCTCTGCTGAACCTTGTACTTTGCAAAAAGAGGCAGAAAGATTTGTACGGCTCTAGAAAGAGGAAGCCAGGCGGCACAGTGCCGTTCAAAAGCCACGTCTCAGAAAGGAGCGAGGCCTCATCTGTGCAGGGCTCCCAACAGGCAGCACCATCGCTTGATCACAGCCAACAGGCAGTACACAGGGGGGACTGCAGGGAGCAGAGGCATCCTGCCAGCAGATGTGGGTGTGTAAAAGTGTGTTACCTGAACCCAGAGAAGGGGGCGGTGAGGAATAAGGTGTCAACCTCCTAATGACAGCAAGCACCCAGAGAAACGATGTCCTGACTGACACAGCAGATCTTCCCTCATCTGAATTCAGCGCAGCTCGACTGGATGGCAGCAGCGGTACCCAACAGAACCACCAAAGGGGCCTGCTGAAAGCACAGGGGCTGGCAGACCTCAGCGGGGCCCGTTTCGAACGCTTGATTGATAGATCTGATTCCCACTCTGAGAGGCTGGGGGGTTTTGAGTGGCGGTAATTGCCTCACCGTTAATTAATGTGCCCAGATGACTCTGGCCACGAAGTCAAACAGACTCGGAGGCAGCCAATTCACCTTTGAACAGTGGAGCAGGAGGAGAGAGCGAGCCTGTGGAGACCTGAGAGGTCAGCAAAACTGCATGAAGTGTGCTGGGGTTAAAGAGCCCCAGCTGCAGCTCATGAGGGACGGCATGCCCGGCTGGGGGAGCGAGTGCGAACTGCCCCTTAAAGAAGCGGTGGTTCCTGAGGCAAAACCCTGGTTCCCTGCTGGGAGAGTCACGGCTGCAGAAGCCTCCCACCCCTCCAGCCGGGAAAGCTTGTGGAGGACCATCTCCTGGGAGGGAGGCTGGATGCCACGGGTGCTACGGGGATGAAAACTGAGAGGGAAGAAGATAACAGAGCTGGGCCTAGACAGGTAGGAATCCTGCTGACTCTGTGCGCTGGTGACGGAGTTTTCCTGCTGTTTGGAATGGAATGTGAGTCTGTTCTCCCCAGTGGAGTCTGTCCTTGGCCCATCAGCCGTAGGTGTAAGTGAGCCTTTGCTCCCCTTTGCCTTGGCCCTCAAGCCTCTCCTTAATTAGGGAGAGTCTGTCTTGGGGCTGCGCAGCCCTAGCCAAGCGGTGACAGCGGCAGCACCATTTCGCTTCTCAGCTGGCTGCTCCAAGCGCTCAGCCTCACAACCCCTGCGGCTCTCTGAGAGGCAGTGGAGTTGCACTGCAGTAGAACGGGAGAGGTGCAGAGGAGACTCATGTTTCAGTGACTGCTGCGGGAACTGGAAATAACTGCCTGACGTGCCAAGACCATTGTTCATTCCCAGCTGAAAACTACCCCAGCTCCTCAGCTCCCACCACTGTCTCCCAGCCCCGGTGCTAGGAGGCTCACTCAGCACAAGGAGAACAAGTGGTGCTGCTCTGGGGACTCTGAGCAGCCAACAGATGCCTGCACAGGCTCAGCGTGGAGGGTTTCTGATCTCCACTGGGGCCCGTGGTAATGCCTCGGTCTAAATAGCAGTGTGGGGATTTCTGCTCTGAAGACGCAGACTTCCAGGGACGCTGCTTGAGGCCTCGAGGCAGACACACGTGGCAAAGCAAAGCTTGGCAGCAGAGCTGGGGGAAAACGATGACTTATCCCTTCTGTGCATCCACTGGAACAACACATCTCTGGGGACAGGCCAGACCTCGTCTGAATTCAAATCAGAAGGCATCAGCATAGCTGCTGGGGCTGCAGACAGCCAAGTGCAACAGGGTCACTGCAGAGGCTGCTGCAAATCACATGTAGTGGCTGAGGAGAGGAGGCACCAGTAAAGCAGGTAGAAGGAGAGGCAGAGAGAAAACATCCCCCTGTCTGGGAGGAAGTGGGGCTGGTGACTTCTCAGGTCTCCCTGCAACAGGAATATGCTCAAAGGCCTCAGCGAGGTTTGCGGATGCCCAGGGTGAAGGGATCAGAAAGACTTTCCTTACCACCTTCCTCGGGTACTCCCTGCACAACCCAATCAGACACCATGATGAAAGAAGACCTGGTGCAACGATAACACTACCACAGCCACCAGCAGGGACAGGCTCATGCTCTTCTGCTTTCTTCTGAAGGCGGAAGAGAGCGGATGGATGTCTGCATGCAAATGCTGAGCAGACCCTGGTCCTTCAGGCTACTTTCTGTGCTGCCATGTATCTCTACACAACGCCTTCAGACAGCTGTGACTAAGGGATGGCAGAAGGATTCACCGTGCTGAACCCGGCGGGATCTGGACTGGGCAGCTCTCCTCTCAGCAGGCCTGCCTGATGTGCTTCTCAAGCTACCCTCCACGGGGTTTCACACCTTGTGGCCCTGCGCTGGCTTTGGGTCCGGGGAGCTTTGGCAGCAGGGGAGGAGGCTTCAGGTGTGGCCCCTGTAATGAGCTCTGCAACAGCACACCCCAGCACCGAGCCAGTCCAAAGCAAGTATTTCTCCTCACCACAGGCAGTGAATTCTGTGAGGTTTGCTGCCTCAGCAGGCTTACAGGAGGATCAGAGACATTCATGAGCAGAAGACGTTAAAAGTGCTAGTCAGGGACCTACACCTGCTGCTATTCCAGCTGCACTACTAGTGGATGCTGAGAAGCATGGAGAGATCAGGGAAAGCAGTCAGGCTGCACGCTACCCCTGAACAGTCTCTCTTCTGGTCACTGTTGGAGGCAGATGAACCTGTGGTCTCTTCTTGTGCTCTTGTTCAGCTGAGCCCTGTGGGAAACTACTGACCTGACACTTATTAAATAAAAGAGACACAGGGCAGTAACCGAGTTCTCTTCTATGAGAGATTGATCCTGTCGTGCTGAGAAGCATCACAAGTTACGACAAACCGTGTCCAAAACTGTTGTCCTGCAGACCAGAAAACCATAAGGTTCAGGAGAGGATTTACTTCTGGTGATTTCCACGGTCTGCAGGGGTCAGACAGCCCTGTAGGCTGTGATTCTAGTGGCAGGGACTGTAAACCAAGGATACCTAATGGTCTCTCATCTCCAACAACTACACAGAGGTTACTGCTGTGGCACTGATGAAGGAGCTCAGAATGCTAAGGTTTGCCTACAGAACAGCTACTGCAAGCAAAGCTGGGACTCGGGCAGCTCTAGAGCAGCCTAGAAGACTGCCTTAACACTGGAAGCCTTTCCTGATGCAGGATCTACTGGCTCTTTCTTTCCTGTGTGTCTTAAACCAGGCAAGCAAGAGATGTTGTTTGGCCAATTCAAAGGGTCTGCAAAAATAGAATTGCTCTCCTGAAAACAAAGAAGAAAGCAAAGGCAGCAGAAATTGTTTCAAAGGCCCCTAACACCATTTTCATCCATAAAAAAGAGGTAAAAGAAACAAGAAATCAAAACCATGAGATCCCAGACAAAATTGTTCTGCGCTGAACCTCCCTGGGAAGAAGGTCCTGCTGAGATTGAGAGGGAACCTCCTCTGCTCCAGCTGGCACCCAGTGCCCCTTGTCCTGTCCCCAGATGCCCTTGAGCAGAGCCTGGCTCCATCCCCCTGACACCCACCCCTCACAGATTGAGAGACAGCAATGAGGTCCCCCCTCAGCCTCCTCTTCTCCCAGCTCCAGAGCCCCAGCTCCCTCAGCCTTTCCTCAGCAGGGAGCTGCTCTCCTTCCTTCATCATCTCCGTTGCTCTACGCTGGACACCCTCCAGCAGCTCTGTGTCCTTCTGGAACTGAGCGGCCCAGAACTGGACACAGTACTGCAGGTGTGGTCTCCCCAGTGCAGAGTAGAGGGGGAGAAGTCAAAAGCAGACAAGTGCTTTAACCAATTGCCAGCTCCTTCTGGAAGTTCTTCTCCCCAAACTCAAGCTAGGCAGCAGTAATCTGTCCTCCCTCACCACACACCCGAGAAAGGAGACTGGGAACTGAGCTCTGCGGGTTTTTCATCCACCGCACCGTGAAACAGCGCCCTTTGCCGAGACCGTGCCTGCCCGCAGCTGGGCTCACCTCTGACAGGCTCAGAGGCAACACGTGCACGGCAAGGGAGAGGACTATGCTGGTCCCACAAGAGGTAGCAGCTTGAGGAATATCTGCAGGTACTTCACTGCTGGAGTTTGGACTTGGCCTGAGGGATGGGGAGTTGCTATGGCAACGGCTGATGAGCAGCCTGGAATTAGAAGCTCACTCATAGCTTCAGCCCAGCCTATCAGCGCCTCTGTGAACAGGCGTTGCTTAGGAAGGGGAAAGAGGAAGGACCAGTACTAGGAGTTCCCTGTGTCTTGTTGGGAGTCGGTGTGGTCCGGTCTTTGCCATGTGTCACTGGCACTGGTTACAGCAGACACCATGCCCTTTGGGAGGGGATGAACAGAGAGAGAGCTCAGAGGAACTCAGAGGTCAGAGGAGGGAAGGTTTCACCTGCATTCTATTTTCTGGTGAAACGGAGGACCAGAGTCACAGCTGTGACTGGCACTGCAATAGGGGTCTGTCCTGGAAGCACAGGGAGCAGGGAGCTGGCCCGTAAGAGACCAGCTAGCTGGCACTGAGGAATGGACGCACGGACTGAAAGATGGACATCGAGTGTCCGTAAGGAAAAGAACTGCTGGAGGATCCTTACCCCTGAGGGGCGGAGGGCGCCGCTCCGTGGGTTCCGCAGTAACACAGCATTACCTGGCAACGTATCTGCCCTGGGGTTTTGTGCTGTGTGAATTGAGTACGTCACGTTGCTTTGTCCGCAAGCCAAGCCAGTCCTCCTCAGTGTCTCTGAGCCCTCCTCGCCTGTTCCAGTCCATTACATCCTAACCAACTTCACTGGTTAATTCAGTCTCACCCTTGATCAATAGGATCAACCCATGACAACCATTTTCTAGTCAGCAGTTCTTGTAACACAGCTAATGAACTGAAGGAGCCCGACCCAAGAATAAGCTGAGGGCCAGAGGTTTGTGTCAAGGAGAGGAGTTTCCTTAGCCAAAGTTTCTCAGCTATTGTCATCTACCGCTCCCTAAAAACCTGGGGCAACTCTGCGATGGGAGCGAGGAACAGGCTGCAGCCCTTAGATGAGACTGAGCACAGGGTCAGGCATTAAACAACCGGAGTACTTCTCCCCAAACCCTTCACGTCAGCGGGTCAGGGATACCAGTCGTTACTCATCATGATGAGAGACCGGGAAAGCCGTGCGTTTCAGACGCAGCCCGGTCTGGCAAGCAGACCCAGCACAGATCCTTTTGATGTGCCTTCATCAAACGGTAAGGGAACACCTCCATTTTCTTACTTCCCTATCCTCTCTTGATCTTCACCTCACCTGGAGAACACCACCCTAGAGCCACTCAGTCTTCTCCAAGGCAGTGCATTTTCCGGCTGGAATTAGGGGGATCACTGAGCGCAGGGAAATGACTCGGTAAGCATTTCATTTTCCAGAATGTCACTGCCTTCTTCCCAGGGGAAGGAACGGGGAACCACGGGCCCTTTGTTACGTCTAATTCCTCTCATCACATCCGCTTACATGACTGGTACATGTTGGAATGAAGCACTCCAACAGAGCCTCTGCGCTGTTCTGATTCAGACAAAGGCGAACGGACGTGCTCCTTGAAAACCTGTGGAATAGCTGAAAGGGAGCTGGCTGGAGTCGTGCTTAACATCTGCCGCGTTCGCACAATGCCATGCAGGAGTCAACTGATTATTTCTGAGTGATGTATGCTGCGCGGGGAGTCTAATTGCCAGCAGTGGCTTTGCTCAGCCAGAAAGAAGTTCACTGCATCAACAGAATTTAATTGGGGCATCTCGAGATCCTGGCATTTTCTTGCAGAGCTAGTTAAAAGGAATGCAGAAGCTGCTGTGCATGAGGATTGAAGGCTGCATTCTTCACTCGCATGAGGAAGATTCAGAGGGAGAGTCATTTTTACAGCAGCACCCCGTGATTCTGCTCGCTGCTCTTTAGCCCGGCGATCATTAGCTGAAGAACACGCGAGTGCCATTTATTTTATCACAGGAGGCTGTGCGACTGTTTAGATGGCCAGAGCGCCGACTGTTCCCATTGGAAACGTTCAGACAAGGAGAGCAAGGAACGCACAAAAAAGAAAACCAAGTACTCTCTGTCTTCAGGTTTAATTTCAGTGGCTACCAGAACCGCTCGCTCTGGTGGTGCTGGTGATGCCTGTGCTAACGTGATGGCTACCCCTGATGGTTTACAACTTTGATCCACCAGCACCCCTAAGCTCTTCCCAG
Source organism: Upupa epops (assembly GCA_013397515.1). NCBI lineage: Eukaryota > Metazoa > Chordata > Aves > Bucerotiformes > Upupidae > Upupa > Upupa epops. Next base: position 274,998 of record VZRI01000063.1, on the reverse strand, counting down.
CAGGGCTGCTCTCAATCCATTCGTCACCAAGTCTGTACTGCTGCTGGAGATTCTGTCGACCCAGACGCAGGACGCTGCACGATCATCAATATCAGCAGACACTAAGAGATAAATGGATCGAGAGCGGGTCCTCGAAGGGACAGAACCACAGATCATTGGACACAATGGAAACTCTCCCAGGCTTCGAGACTGCCAAGCACTTAAAAAGAACTCCCTCGCCTAGAAATTCTCCTGAGTGGAGTGCAAATCAGCCCCTAAATCTGCTTAGGGTAACTGTTTCTCAGACAGGCTTATTTCAGGCGCGGGCACTTGGCACTGATTAATCTAAAAGAGAGGTGCTGTCTCTTCGCTTGAGCGGTATGCGTCGAGGGTCAGGGGACTATTGATTGTTCTGATTAATACACTGCACTCCCATGGCTGGGAAATGGCAACTCAGAATGAAAGAGCCTTATTCTGCCCTGCTTTCATGGGCACCATTCCCCGCTGAAATCAATGTCTCGGAGAAAAAGGGGAATCAATGGTCCCAGGCATCAGTGAAGGCTGGAGTGCAAGGCAACAGGGCAAATCACTGGCCGTTGTAAATCATGGCCACTCTCTCAGTTCCGTGGATCTATCGCACTTTAGTCAGAGATCTGACCCTGACTTGAACCTGCATTTTTCCTTCCTATCTGTTGTTTCCTTCGTTGATTTGGATTGTTTTCTCATTTTGCAGTTGGTGCTATTCCAAACAGATGGCAGCCAGAGGTCTCTTAATTCCTAATACTCACAGATCCTTTGAGAGTAGGGATTCCATATATTCTCTGCCTTCCGATCAACCCCTTCATGCTGCGCACCGGTATATATTCTCTATCGTCCACTACTCAAAGAATAACTCTGATGGAGAAATATGAAGGGAACCTAAAAGAAGGAACATGTGAGCACGTTCATTTCGTATTGAACCGTAGAGGGTACTCAGCACTCACTAGGAGCTACATTCAGTAATTTCTCTTGGAGTGTCTCTTTTCCTATTTCCTTCCTTCAAAAAACTCAATATTCCGATACCCTGAAACATTAACTGTCTACCTGAACTCTGCTGTCCACAATTCATACAACCATAGAATCCTTAGGGATGGGAACGCACCTGGAAAGCATTTGTTTTCTTCTAAAGAGTCAGAATCATAGAATCACTAGGGATCAGAAGGGACCTCGGGAGATCACCCAGTCCAGTCCCCTGCCACAGCAGGGTCACTCAGACCCAGTGGCACAGGAACACAGCCAGGCGGGGCTGGAACGTCTGCAGAGAAGGAGACTCCACAACCCCCCTGGGCAGCCTGGTCCAGGGCTCCGGGACCCTCCCTGGGAAGAAGGTCCTGCTGAGAGTGAGAGGGAACCTCCTCTGCTCCAGCTGGCACCCAGCGCCCCTTGTCCTGTCCCCAGATGCCCTTGAGCAGAGCCTGGCTCCATCCTCCTGACACCCACCCCTCAGATTTATAGACATGAATGAGGTCCCCCCTCAGCCTCCTCTTCTCCAGCTCCCTCACTGACCCAGTTCTCTACACAGAACCATACGAAATCACACACCTTTCTCTTGTCTTTTTCTCAAAGGCAGAGAACACAGCTCTTAAGGAGCCACACCTGAGTGCTTCTCTCTGAAATGCCAACATACAGACAGACTCTAGGCCCAGCGCCGAAGAGCAAGCACTGTGTGTGTTAGCAGTGAAACAAGGATGAAATTGTTGGGATGAAACGCGTTAGGAGGAAATTGTGTTTGCGCTCTTCATCCCAAACCTGCCAAAGCAGAGAACACATCGTTCAGGAAAACCTCAGTTGTAATTAACTGCTGACAATCAGCCCCTCATCTCTGGGCTGAGCGCCGTTCTTACGTGGCTGCCGTTTAACACGAAGAGCGGAGGAAAGCGCCACGAGGTACCTGTCACGTTCTTCGCCGACGGTTCTGACAAGCCTGGTTAGCGGTCTCCGCAGCCTGTGCCCACACGCGGTACTTACAGTTGCCTTTGGAACTCCTGAGGAAACCCCCACACTTCATTACCCATTCCCCCCATCGAAGGAACAGGAGAGAGGATTAAGTACAAACAGATGTGGATGGATGAGAGTCTAATTTAATAACTACTCCGTCTAAGTGCCCGCTGCCTGATGCATGGCTGCATAATGTGCTATTGATTCGGGTGGACAAGATCGTGTGATAGCTGGGAGCGAGTGCCTGGCGCTCCTCCTCGCAAGATGGATTGTTTCTGATAATGGATAAATACATTTTGTGACTGAAGAGCTAGCAAGGCTTTTTCTGTCTTAATTTCATCAGCTCCAAGGACAAGGGCCCTTACAACTTCATAAACAGAGCACATGAACAGCCCGCGTGTGCTTCAAGCAGCTAATGAAGGCTCCTATCAAACCCAAACGACTCCAGCGGACAGGAGAGGCTGACAGAGGGCACCTTTATTTACTTCGCTTCTCGTGGTGTGGGTTCTCTCCCTTTCTGTGAGCTGCACAGAGGTTTGCAGGCTTCCTCTGAGCCAGTCTTAGATCCTGTGTTAAACAAGACACTAATTTTCTGCCTAGGGCAGTTAGCTTCTACTTCTGGGTTAGGTATTCCTCAGAGGAAACCGTGCCCTGTGTCAGACGCTGTGCTGGTGATTCTGACCGATCCTGTCATCGTTTCAGCCTTCTCAGGGCTGCCTCATTCATCGCAGTGAAAGGCAGTTTGTCTGAGGAGAATGATTAGATCTGCTAAAACAACTTCATCTTTACCTTCATCACCTTCTCTGAGGTTCCTCTATCTACACTGAACATCGTCCTGGGTAACTTCCTGGGCCGTAGTGCAGCGGAATACAGGGTCGTTCCTAGTTCTTTGGACGTTCTGCAGTGAGCTGGCTTCCTGCAGCTCCCAACAGGAAAAGCTCCCCTTGGGATGGACCCATCAGAGAGAAGACATTCTCTATTCCCCTAGGCTTAAACTGCAGACACCCCTTAGCTGATTATTTGTCAGCCTAAGCAGCAGCGTTTCAGCTCCCTGGCTTTGAAAGACGCTGAACTAGCGAACCTCACCGCCGCGGTTGAGTGGGAACCCTGGGGAGCAATGCGACTGAAGGCAGCGAGCACGCTCGCTCCCATCCATTTCCAGCGCCCATTCCTCCACGCTCCACCTGCGTTAGGTTGTGTGGGAAGTGGAAGTCCCTGAGACATCCCAGACACCCCTATGGAAGGGTAGAACCACAAGGTGGAAGTTAACAGCTGTGCTCAGAGTCTCCCCACAAGAATGAGGGAAGTGTGCCCACTGCTGGGAAAAGGCAGAGCTGTTCCAACTCCTGCGCAGCCCTCTTGTTTGGAACACATCTTGTCTTGTACTACCTGTTGACACAGAGCCACCGGGGCGTGCGTGACGTACACAGAGATGGCTGTGTGTAGGTACGAGTGTGAGACTAGCAGAGTCCAGGCGTTCATAAAACCCAGTGCCTAGAAAACACCTTCACTTGTAATTCCCTGGAATTGGAAAGCCTGTTGAAATGAAGAAGAGGGTGCTTTGAAAGCCTTCTGAGAGCTCGTGGAGAGCAAATGAAGTGGCAAGAGAATAAAAAGGGAAGTGGCAAGAGAATAAGAAGCCTCTTTAGAAAGGGAGGGAAATTGAGAGTCACGGCGCCACGGCCCAGCTCGGGTTCCCAGCAAACCACCGAACAGTAAGCAGTCTGTCGGCAGCGTGACGCTAGCAAGGCGCTGAGCAGCAGCTCCACACCCACCAGCACAATCGATTACTGCTCCTTCTATCCTACAACAGCAGGTCCAACTAATAGAGAGCTGGTATTCTGCTCCAGCCATGCTCAGGCCTGGGCCACTGCTTCAGAATGAAGGTCTGGGGCACCTGTCCACATACGGACAAGGACACCCCTAGGAAACCTGAAACCTGCGTGGCTGTGACAGTCAGAGATTGGCTCTCCATTATTTACCCTGAGAGTGGAAAGGATCAGGGTCTGCAGTCAGCCACAGGAAGCATTTTCAGGGTGACTGTGGCGAGGCATGCTCAGAGTCAAAATCCGTGGCGATCTGGAGGCATGATCCACATCAAGCGGGGCAGTTCAGTGTGCGTGCGTACAGATCTGCACTTCACGTCAAGTGCTTCTTTCCCAGGCGAGGGATGATGCTTCACCTACCTGGCAGTGCTACGGGAAATCCCGCAGCAAATGAGCACCAGCTGCCGGGTAAGCACCCGCAGGACTGTGACAAAGACCTCCTGATGACACACGGCGTGATCTTTCAAAGCTACTCATCATTACCCTTCCAGCTGCAGTGCTGCCCTGCTTCAGAACAGCACTTTCTAAGAAAGATGTGGGCAAGGGAATCGATACCACTCCGAAGCCTGGAAAAAGTGATCTGTGGGAACACATTCAGCATCGGGGGTTCTTTCGGCGGAAGAATACGGGACCGGAGGGACAAATGCTTGCGCGAGGGGCAAATGGTGAGCACTGTACTCATCGACTGCGTAGCAACGCGGGTGGGTGATGCCCGGAACAGTCCATCGCGTGGTACACTCACCAAAAGAGGGTGAAGGTAAACTGGGGGGAAACTCAGCAGGAAGGGCTTGATGAGGGTCGACGATGGAAGCTCGTTTCAGAATCTCATTGTGGAGGGTTGTGAGAATCAGTTAGACCAGTCCTGTCCAGTTCACCTGAGCCATTCATGTCAGTCGCGCACGAGTGACTCTGCCTCCCGCGCGGCTCAGAGCCAGTTCACCTGGTTCCTTAACATCTCTAGAACGCAGCCCCCACACCACTCAGAATTAACGAGGGTACCCCTCACGCGGTTTGAATTAATGACAGCACCCCTCATGCATTTTGAACCAATGGTAGCAGTCCTCTGGCAGCTTCTGGCACTGCTGCTGGGTTTTATAAGCTTTGGGAATTCTGTGGCGCCTTGGAAGCTGGCCGACCTCAGAAAGAGAGGAACTAGTCTCTTGTGATTTCATGTCACCTTTGTGTGGCTTCTGTCTTCACGGGAGCTGTCTCTCGTTCGCAGTAATGCTTCCACCCGTCTCTCTCACCAAAGCTGTAGCTCTGGTGCAGAGGGGTTACAACAGGGTGTAAGAAACCTAGGGTTGCAGCAGCACATGGCACAGCTGAAGAGCAAGACAAAGCTAAGACAGATAAAAGCTCGGACTATAAGCAAAGCACTTAATTCCCTGTTTCACCTTTGGCCTCACGCAGTGGCATCGCACACCTTGTGCCCTGCCTAGCTCACACCTGGACTGCTGCACAAGACTGACTTCACTGGGGTGCACCTGCCGTGGAACCTCCGCCCTGACTGGGCTCAGCACCCATAGAAGCTCTTACACTCCCTTTCCTCAGCACTTGGACTTCACTCCAGCTGCTTCAGAGCCTGGTGGGGACGTGCTGAACACCTTTCCCACAGCAAGGCAGACGCAACCGCTAATTACGTGTCCCATTAATTTTTAACTACGCATTTAAATCTCTGCTTTGGAAAACAACACTCTGCATTTGCTTGTGTTCACTGCCGAGCAGGGGCTGTCACTCTCCTGTGACAAACAAAAGCACTGCGTTCTGCCAAGTCACTTGAAATAACAGTGACAGGACTGATGATAAAGCCTCTCACTCTGCAGCTCAGTGCAGAGCACTCACCGAATCTGGAGTTGCAGCTGTAAAGGCTTTGCAGCTACATCACATGGAACCACAGAATGACTGAGGCTGGCAAAGCCCTCTGAGCTCCTCCAGCCCAGCCCAGCACCTGGCATCACCACAGCAGCCAGACCAGGGCACTCAGGGCCACAGCCAGGCTGTCCTTCAACACCTCCAGACACGGGGACTCCACCACCTGCCTGGGCAGTCCAGTCCAGGCTCTGAGCACCCTTTCCCTGAGGAAGGGCTTCCTGACAGCCAACCTAACCCTCCCAGGTCCAGGGGGAGAATGGTGTGCCTAGCCACACTATTGCTGATGCAAGCCAGGATGCATTGGCCTTTCATGCTACCTGAGCACACCGAACTGAGTGCCGCTGTTGCCACCTTGGCACACACAGACAGGTGAACTGTGCTGCCATCCTCATCGCCCAAAGACTAATCCTCTATTGACCTGATTGGGACACAGATTCCCAAGGCCCAGGAGACGGAACCAGATTGATTTTCTGACAGACTGGGCTTAGAAATCTCTCCACTACCAGCCAAACCTGAGACAAAACAGGAACGAGAAGCTGAGGCAGAGGACAGTCTCCCTTTGCTCAGCACCAGAAGAGAGCCTGTGTGGGAGTGTGGTTACCTTCCGGAAGAGAAAACTTGTGACCATGATTTCAGGGTCCAATTGTCTTTTCCAGACCTGGAGGGAACAGTGAGGCAAGAACTCCTTGTCACTCCTGACAGGTAACAGACGGAGAAAATCACATTACACATCCAGCTGTTATCTTTCAATGGGGATCTGTTCTACTGAGTGTAGTGAAGAGCCGCGACAGAGCTCGGCGACGTGAGCACTCGCCAACTCCTCCGGCGAGACGGGGCTTTGAAAACCCATGAATAAATGGGAAACGCATTGACATCCAGGTGTCTCTTGTGCTGCGCGATGACTTTGCCTGCAACCAAATGCATCCTCAGGAGCCAGGATGCATTGACCCTTCTCCTTTCCTCCTTTCCCTGCCAGCTGAGAAGTGCCGCTGCACTCCTGCTAGGCTTTGCTTCTATGGGGCCCCCTGCCTTGCTTGCCCGTGTCCCGACATGCCGTAACGCAGACACCGCAGGGCCAGCAGCTCAGTGCATTTTACTGCCCCGTGAGTGCGCGTTTCTGTACGCAAATGCATGCCAGAAGGAAGGACTATTCCAGAACACAAGTCCCCTTCTAGGCTGGGTGTCTGCAGTCACCTCACCTGAGAGAGCTGTAAAACCCGCTCCTCTCAATACTCTGAGACCAAACCCAGCCCCTGCATTTAAATCAAATTTTAGAGCAGCCTACAGCGCCGCGGAAGACGCCTGCTTCGGAAGCCATTGTCATACAGCCTATCCAGCTATTGACAGGGGTCTGGGCATTGACAGAGACTGAGTAGTCCTGGTAACCCAGGGTTTTCAGGGAGTCGGAGCCTGACAACAACTTCCCCCAGCTTTCTGTGCTCCTCAGCATAGCCTTACTGACAACAAGTATTTCAGGTGATTCTTGATTCTGTTCTAATAAACAAAACGTACAGAGGCTTCAGCGGGCACGACATGGCTCTGGGAAGAAGGGCAGAGTCCCTGCAGGACAAGAAAGCAAACCAAAACAAGCCTTTCCCTCTGGCTGACATCTGGGATGGAGAAGGGGCAACAGAAGCGGGAGGAAACGCACAAGACCCTTGCACATGAAAGGCCTCGGTGTAAGAGAAAATAAATCACTTTATGACAGACAAAGCAGGGGGGAAACAGAGCACTTTGCGCTGCCGGGCGCCTGCTCTGCATTTCCTTGGCTGAAGGAAGGCTTGCAGGGGCTCTGAATCTCACCGACAGCCAAAGAGCCTTGAAGGGGGGGCAGAGCCTGGTCCCCTGAGATGTGGAAATGTGCTTACAGGAGGATTCTGACTTCAGTCAAGCGAACAAGGTCGGATGCATCGGTGATTGACAGAAGCTGAGTGCACTGTCACACCCCTCGAAGTTTCAGCAGCTGGATCCCTGGAAGACATTCTTCCAAAAGGCGCTCTTGAACCCTGAATCACAAGCAGAATACAGCTTGAAAACCTGCTGTGGCATTAAGAAAGCCCCTCACACTTCAGAGAGTTCATCATCCAGAACCATGGCTTTAACACAGACTGCTGTGGCGACCACTGCTTGCCTGCCGCGTCCGACTGCGATGGGAGGGAGCGCTAAGATATCATTTACGGGCTGCAGTGCCGCGCGTGCTTCCACGGTCATTCCAATAAGCCCAGCAGACCGCCGACCAAACAGTGGTGATGTGAAAGCAGGCTGAAATCAGAGGGGGACTGAATTAGCTTCCCCATCGGGCATCGCCTGCAAGTCAACGTAAAGACGAAGGGGAGGAAGCTGCGGGTGTGCTTGGTATTCAGGGCTTAAAGCAGAAGATGATATTTCCACACGCGGGACGGCAGGAGGACCTAGTGACCATCATCTGTGCTTCATTAGGCTGTAAAGGGCAGGTCGTTTCTCAAAGGCACAGTTCCACTCAGGGTCACAGCAGCTCCAGATCAATCTGCAGAGAGGACTGGGCCCCATTACAGATCACATCCCCTGCTTGGGAGGATCATCTTTTCCTTCTGACTCAGCTCAGCAACACATTACTCACCCCTTGCTCCGTGTCCCTTAGCTCTCCAGCACGGCAAGAGGCTGGGTCACCAGGGCTACTGTGGTTGCGGTCCCCCTCGCCACTGACTCTGCCCTACAGCTGTAGGTTTGGCAGCACGGGAATACAGTTTTAGAAGGTGCTGCCTCCTGAACAACCGGTCTGGGCATAGAAAGTTGCTGCCACACAACCCCGCATGTTCACCTCAAAGCTAGGGCATTGTAAAGCACTTTCTTCTGGGGAAGGAGAAACCGCACCCTCTCCCCCTTGCCCGTCTCGACCGCTCATGCCCACAGCTACAGTTCAGAAATCAATCGAATTCATCGCCACTCAGGCCGCTGCAGAGCTGCTGAACGCACGATGCGGCGCAGCCCTGCAGAAACACGAGCAGCATGCCATCGCACCGCGAGCAGGCTGCCCATCTGTGTCGCTGTTAAATGCCATCCCTCCGCGGTTCCTCGTGAAGTGTTCCTAATGAATCAGGTTATGGGTGAGTTATGTTCCAGGCTGCCTACAGGACCCGAGCAAGCAGCGGATGCAGAGCCACTACAGCAGACTGATTGGGGAGCATTAGCGAGACCAAAGGGCAGCTGACAGACAGTAATGTGAGGGAAGGGAAAATTACCCCATGCCAGGCTCGACAAGAGTTATAACCGCGTTGTTTGTAAATGGAACAGGAGAAACCGCGTGCAGAACAGGAGCCTGCTGATAGGCTCAGGCTGGCCGTCAGAAGGACGGCAACGCTTTGCATCCTAACTCCTACCATGAGATAGTGCTTGTTGCTTTGCCTCTGGAACCCATGAGTTTGTCATGACTGGAACTCAGGATCACCATGATCTGCAAAGAGTCATCTCCAACCCAAACGTGCTCTCTACAGCTTTACAGCCCTTCCTTTAACATAAAGCTGCGGTGATAAGCCTACAGTGTTCTGATTCTAAACTGAAGGCCAACTGCCTTCTTCTAACTTCTTCAACTGCCAACTTCTAACCCACTGCCTGCTTATTTGACCCTGGTAGATCTCGATTCTCTCATGCCTTGTATCTTGTGTGCCGTGCTTTCGTTCGCCAGAGTGCACTCAGAGCTGTCAGCAGATGCCTGTCAACCCTTCAATCTGAGCCTGAGCAGCGTTCACAAGCACCAAGCCAAACACACGTACCCAGCTGAACGCTCTCTGGCGTTTCTGTCTGGACTGTCTCGTTAGCAGGCTGGCCTTGGGCCCTTCCGCACCGCCTGCTGAAGACCAGGCAGTTCCACACCACGGGCAGTGTGACCGGACAGCGTGCGCTGCCTCTCTCTGCAAACTGAGCTCCAACCAGGCTGTGTTGAGTCCTTCACAGCACAGAGGACCCAAATACCTCAGAAGATGATTGCCCACTAAGGCCACAGACTGCTGTAACCCACAGGAGCAATCAGGCACCATTCAGCAGCAGTGCTGCCATCTCTCCTGCCTCTAGATTAGGATTATGCCTCTCTATTTCAGGACGCCACCTCTCTTTTATGCCTGTAGTAGAGCAGACTTCAACGCCTTACAGAGCTGACAATAATATTCTGGGGAGAAATCCACTAAATTCAAAAGCCAGTCAGATTCCTTCAGAAACCTCCTGAAGGCTGTGATTCCAACAACAGGGGAAGCATCTGACAGTCAGAGGGAATGGATTCAGCAATCAGCCGCCCTATTTACCAGGCTGCTGGATGTGCAAGTGTTGCCCAAGAGCGTAGCGACGGCTGTGTTTTTAATTCACTGCTAAGATCACGACAGGCCTGAGACTGACAGCGCCGGGAACGCAACGCCTCTGTGCAGGGAAAGGCAAACTGCTCTGACCGAAGGCAGGAGAACGCAGGGCTCTTCCTTCACACTTGTGATGTGGCTCAGCCTCAGAAACAGAGGGGCCACTTCTAAGGTGAGTACGTGCCAGACAAGAACAGTGGAACACAAGAGGGGCTCAAAATTCAAGGTCTGACAGTGTTTTTACCCGCTGTCACTACTACAGCCAAAGAACCACAAGAAAGCCCGGTTCATTTACTGAGTAGGGAAAGACAGCATCAGCTCTGTGAAGAGTTCACAGGGTCACAGGTTTGCGGGGTGGAAGGGAGCTCAGGGATCATCCAGTCCAACCTCTCAAAGCAGGATCCAGTTGAAATGAGCTGCCCCAGAGCCTTATCCAGCTGAGCCTTAACACTGTCTGCAGCTGAGCAGTCCCCCCTGCCCTTGGAAGGCCATGCCACTGTCTGACAGCTCTCAGAGTGAAAGNTGTTATCTTTCAATGGGGATCTGTTCTACTGAGTGTAGTGAAGAGCCGCGACAGAGCTCGGCGACGTGAGCACTCGCCAACCCCTTTGCTTTGGCAAAAGCTTCCAGCTCCCTCACGCTGATAAAACAGTAGCTGTGAAGCTAGACCACCGATCCGTCAGTATAACACAACAATTCTGAAAAGAGTTATAAACCTCTCTCAAATGANAGCCACCCTTGATGGACTGGAGCAAGGTTGTGTTCTTGATAAGGCACTTGAGTGCCCACCTCTTCGCTTTCTGAACTGGATCTTTTTCTGCAAATCAGCTCCACATAGGAGCCGTTTCAAAGCCAAGACACTGTTCTTCCATGACACTAGTTGCTTAGGGTCTTGGAGAAAGTCAGCGGCAGTGACACAATGAAAACCATGTCCTTCTTGTCACGGAAGAACAAAGTCCTCCCAGACTCTTCACACAGTCCCAGGTTTTAACATGAGGTGATTAATGAATCCTATCCTAGTGAACAGGGAGGAAAGCAAACAGAAGGAGCTTCTTTCTTGAGAGTGGGATAAAGCAGAGTGAGAAGGTACCCAGGGTTGTGCTCAGAAGGCAAACAGAGGTTCTGGAACTGGACCCCTTTTCTGAAAGCAGGGGTCTCATCCAATGTGCTCAGCACTGCTCATCAATCACAGAGGGATGCTCTGCTTGCACTCAGTGTGACATATCCTCTGTGTATGGCTTATTAGTGTGAAGTCACAGCCTGCAGCAAAAACAGATGCTCACACTCTGCTAAGCAACCCTTTCAGCTTCAGAGAAGTAGTTTAGAGTCTTTCAGCTGTTCGTAGATAAGGTCCTTACTAGAAAAACCAGAGGACGATTGCATTAATCACCATTGCAGCAGACCAGGCTTGTTACTCAAACCCTCCTTTCCCAGGACATTTGTTCTCCCACCAAGATTCACACAAATCAGTCCGACAGGAGGAACGGAACCTATAGCTTCTACAGAGCAAGGCAGAGCTTTAACTGGGATTTCAAGTCCGCGTGAAGTTTCTGCCCGAAGTTTTGCCAGACAGAGCTGAAATAAGGAGCAAACTTTGCACAACTTTGCACCAGGACAAGAAACTGGTCCTGGCAGCTGAATGAAAGGACAAAACACTGCCTTTCAGATAAGAGCTTCAGGGACCCCTGAAATCACCCGCGCGGAAAGAACTCCAGCAGAACCCAGGTAAGTAGTGATGCAGTAACTCAGACGGGGAGTTACCTGCATCGTTTTCTGGAAGGCATCTCATGGAAATATCTAAGGCAAATAAAAGCATGCCACACGGAGGGGGTTTCTCTGCTGGAGGGCAACACAAGGCTGCGGCAGGAGAGATGGTGGGGCACCACTCCGGTGGAACTCAGAGACCACTCCTTTTGAAGAGGCTGCTGTTTAGAGCAGTTTTTACTGACTACTCCAATGAAGGGGTCATTCAGAAAGGCTCTGTGGGCAGCAGACAACAGCACTATTTATGTTGATTTTATAACTCGACACAGCAGTGTATTTCTAGGATGTAAGCAAACACTCCCGTCCGTGATGCTGGTTTTCCCTTTCAGAAATTAAAACCAGGTGAAAAACCAGGTCTCCGACACAAACTCTGCTGTTTCACCAGGTACCCTGCGCTTTCTGCTGACAAGAGAGCTTGCCTCTAGCACGGTTTTCCATGGGGAAGGGGGACTCTAGGAAAAGGCGTATCCGAGAATGCTGCTTCATATCCTAGATCACCACAGCTCATAATGAGTATTTGTTGTAATCACAGACATCTCCATCTCGACATGACACACCATGACCTACAGTGTGAGACTTTACAACATGATGCCGGGGAAGCTTGATTTGATGGACATTTTTCATCTCTTAACAGCAAATTAGGGGCACTTCTGCATTATTCATCTGCAATGCCAGCACGCCTTTCAGTCCGGCTGACGCTGATGCCATCAAAGTCCCAAAGTTCCTAGGAGTGAGCTGTCTGCTTTTGTATGCAACGGACGCCAGGGAAATGAGGCAGTAAAACTCCACTGAAATGAAGACACTCTGAACTCCCTGACTGTATGCAGTGCTTGCAAAGCACTAAGTGTAGCAGACTGCCTGGAGAAGAGGAGACTCAGGGAGGAACCTTCTCCCTCTCTATAGATACCTGAAGGGAAGTTGTAGACAGGTGGGGGTCAGGCTCTTCTCCCAGGCAACTGGTGATGGGATGAGAGGGCAGGGCCTGAAGCTGCCAGGGGAGGGTGAGGTTGGCTGTCAGGAAGCCCTTCCTCAGGGAAAGGGTGCTCAGAGCCTGGACTGGACTGCCCAGGGCAGTGGGGGAGTCCCCGTGTCTGGAGGTGTTGAAGGACAGCCTGGCTGTGGCCCTGAGTGCCCTGGTCTGGCTGCTGGGGTGATGCCAGGTGCTGGGCTGGGCTGGAGGAGCTCAGAGGGCTTTGCCAGCCTCAGTGATTCTGTGATCCTGTGATTCTGTGATTCAGAGCAGCAAATTATTTACCAGACTTCATTAAAGAAAGTTTAAAAGACGAAGAAAAAGCAAAGCACTATTTCAGGGCCTTTTTGCTGTGCTAACTTCGACGTCATTCCATCATGAGCGGAGGCCCCGGTGAAAGTAGGGGCCACTCAATGAAGCTGTACAGCCTGCTGTTTACCCTGTTCGACCCTGCTGATAGATACCGAGGGGGTAACGGATTTAAGGAGTCGAAAGCCTGTTTAATAAAACCAACTGATTACAACAGGAGTCGATGTATTCTTATATTGATGATTTCATTAGTGCTGAACCGTTCTCGTTAAAAACCAATAAACACCCCTTCATAGCGGGATTAAAAATCAGCGCTGCGCGAGCAGCTCAGCAGTGGCAATCAATACAGTGGCCGCTTCTGTAAATCTTCCACAACTGTTGGAACTTTCATCCTCTCATGCATGTCTGAACGACGTAGCCATCCATACCAACCGGGCTAAAGGGGTTTCTGAGTGCTCCAAGTCATTACCCTCTGTAAGGATGGGATTCACCTCAACCCAGCTAGAACATCCATCCATAAATACCAAAGCTGATGGAACCGAACGAGGCAATCAGAAACAGTCAGCACGGATTTACCGAGGGGAAATCGTGTTTGACTAATCTGATGGCCTTCTGTGATGTCCTGACTACACGGCTGGATGCTGGGAGACCAGGGGATGCGGTCTACCTTGATCTTAGTGAGGCCTTTGACACAGTCCCCCACAGCACCCTGTGAGTGAGCTTAGGCAGCGTGGCAGCAGAGAACACACTGTGACTTGGATTAAGAACTGGCTCTGTAACAGAGCCCAGAGAGTGGTGCTTAATGGTGCAGTCTAGCTGGAGCCTTGCACCCAGTGCTGTCCCCCAAGGATCTGTGCTGGTTTTGTTTAACAACCTTATTCATGATCTTGATGATGGGACAGAGTGTCTCCTCAGCAAGCTTGCTGATGACACCAAGCTGGGAGGTCTGGCGGATTCACCCGATGGCTCCGTTCAGGAAGACTGGGGCAGAGGCTAAGAGGAATTTAACGAGGCTCAGTAAGAGTAAGGGCAGAGTCCTTCACCTGGGAAGGAGGAATGAACTGCATCAGTGCAGGTTGGGGGGTGATCTACTGGACACCACTTCCACGGAGAGGAATCTTGGAGTAATTGTGGGCAATAAGTTACAACACTGTGCTCTGGTCAAGAAGGCCAAAAGAATCCCGGGATGGATCAGGAACAGCGTGTCCAGCAGATCAAGGGAGGTTCTTCTGCCTCTCAACTCTGCCCTAATGAGGCCACATCTTGGGCACATGGATGGGAGAGGCGAAAATGTGGGAGACGGATGCAGCAGGAGTCTCCAGGGGTTTCAGTGTCAGCACCATGAGCATCTATGGCTCTGGGGCTGGGTCCCCTGCGTTTGTGCAGCACGGCCCGGGGGCTCTCTGGGAAGCGGGGGCCCAAGCCAGCCGCGACCCGCTGGAACACAGTCAGCAAGTCTGTTCCCTCACACAGGCAGAACTGGAAAGCAGATCTGACACTCTGAGAGGCAAAGTCATTTCAGTAAAATTAAAAAATGATTAGGCATTGATAGGAGTAAGAATATGTCTTGTAATTACGCTAACTCGGCTGGAAATTGTAGGGCAAACAGACTTTATTTAAGGCAGGAGATGATCAGCAGCTGGGGCCACGCAGAGCTTCCATCTCATGGTGTGACACTGCACTACCAGGTGCGTTAGGAGGATATTCTACCTTCCTGGGAAACGTGGCATGAGCCGCTGGCACAGACGGTGTGTGAGAGCCTGGATGGACCAGGTATGGGCTCTGCTGCACAGCTCTCCTGCCATTTGAGCTCACAGGCTGAGCTGCCTGCTTGAGGATGTCTGTGAAACTGCGGGGAAGGCAAGAGAGATGTTATTTCTAACTGAAGAACTCGCTATCTCTCACCACCTGTTGTTTGTGTATGAGATTATAGGCTTCCAATCACAAGATCAATGCCCAATTTAGACTTGGAAAACATCAGCAAATCTGTCTGTTTCTCTTATTTTAAACCCTTCCAGGCCCTTCAGAAATGTTTAGCTGTGCCAAGAACGATTTCAAAAATAAACTGGAGGACTTAAGAAACCTTCCGAATTCTGCATCTGTCACTGTCTTGCTCAGAACTTTGCCGGTGGACTCGTGAGTGGCTGCGGTTATGCAACGCCTGGAAAATTCACGGGGCTCCTGATTAAGAAGATCTGCTTTGTGCTTTACTTCACGCGACGGAGACATCTGCAGCCAACGTGCTGAATAAAAGGCAGAGGTAAAACATCTGGGCCCCATCCCAGCTGTTTTGAGTACTTCGGGAGTGTGAATACAGCCCACAGAACCACTGGTGCAGAACCAGCAGGCTGGCACACAGCATCACTATGTGCCCACCATGCACCAGGCGGTACAAAAGCACGAGCAGCCAGGAGCCTGCACGCTTCTAGTGGTTTAACTCGACGAGTTTCAGTCAACCCTTGCAATGCTGTGCTCCCTTAGAGGCAACCGATGTGCCTGAAGAACGTGTCAGCTCAGGCAATGGCACATCCACTACAAAAGCGGGAGGAGAAGGAAGCCCGCTGCGAGGCGCAGCTGCTCACACGTGTTCTCTGCTGTTTCTTAACAGTAACTCTAACCCCTTCTCTCACCTGCAAAGTAAGCAGAGAAGGCCAGTGTCCCCTGCATTACAAAGCTCCCAAATCTTGCAGCCCTCTGAGGAAGCAGTAAACTAGTTTCACTGCTTTTCCCACCAGGGCCTGATGACAGCAAACGCTGTCCTCTGTTGGGACACAACAGTGTGGAACCTCTCCGTGCCGCTTAGACAGCATTGGAGACACTTTCTGAATGAGAAAGCTTCCTGCCCCAGAGAGCAGGCAGGCAAATCTGGCAAACTCTTAGCGCGACGTTCCACTTCCTGAGTACAGTTGGACTCATCTGCTGACTGCAGTGGCTGTGCTTTCTTTCTGTGCCTGTAATCCTGCTGCTCCACTGCAGTTAGGAGAGACAGCTCTGAATCCTGCTCTGCTTTGCGCAGCAAACACACGATTTATGCCCCAATTACGAAGTCAGATTCTGCCTGTAGTTACACCTCATCACTCCAGTGAAGAAGGCAAGCCGAGTGCAGCTGAACCCAGAGTGTGGCCTCTGGAATCTTCATTGTGAAAAAAGACCCGCGGAGAACCCAGCTTGACTTCCAGGCACGAGGTTGAGTTTATCTTGGTAGCCCTGTTAGAGCCTAATGGGGGATTCTTTATTACAGGAACAAGAGCAGGTGTAACAGCAGGGACAGCACTGCACACGGCTTTGCCGGGTAGGAATATACTACGAGCAGAGAAGAAGGATTCCAACTCCCTCAAGAGTGCTTTCCAGTAAGAGTACACACGTTTATCACTGGTAATCGGGAGTCTCACAGCCAGTCCTACTCCCTGTTCTGAGGAAACACTTCCAACACTTCCAGTTTAGCTCTAACAGTGACCGAGGTGTGAGTCAGGGCTTGTCAACACAGCACAACTGTCCACAACATCTACTACAGGATAACCCATGCGAAGACACCTTTGTCACCTTGAAGAGGTCTCTTCCCTGACTACCACTAGATCAAGACCATGAACTCTGAGCTCCATGCTGTCCTCCAGCAAGTCACAACAGGACTAAAGCAGAGTAAACTTTACCTTATGTCAGGTATCTACCTTCGAAGGCTGCAGATGGTAGACTTCCCAGATCATTAGCACAGAGAGAAAACATCTCTCCGCTAGCCTAGCTTGAGACAGCATGCTCTCCAGAGAAATCTGTTTCTCTAATAGCTGCAGAGAGCACGCCAAGACTGAGCATAAGTAAGGTCTAAAGTTAGATGTGATGAAGTTGGGTTAGAGCACTTCTGCAAGCAGCTGTTCCAGGGTTGGTTTCAGGATACCTGGCATCCCTTACCGACTCACAGAATCATTATGGCTGGAAAGAAGCTCCAGGATCATCAAGTCCAGCCCTCATCCAGGACTGCTGACAAATGATGGACAGAGGCTTGGCAAGTTCCACTGCCAGCTCCCTCAGCACTCTCGGGTGATCTCACCCAGCCCCACAGACTGATCTATGTCCAGCTGGATTAGTAGGTCCCTGCTATTTCCTGGATGATGGGGGACTATGCTGATCATTTTCTCTTATTCTCTTGTTCTTTGTTGCAGTTTTCCCACCTTTCTCCTACGCTGCTCAGTTTCCTTCTCCCCAGGCTCTCTTAGATGTCCCCTTTCAATGAGCCCTTTTTCCAGCCAATGTGCCCCCACTTCCCTTTGCTGCCACACAACGATCCCAGGTTCTCTGCATCCATACAGCATACATCATAAAGTACTCTAACCCTCTCATCTCAGCACTTTCCAGGCTAAATCTCTTCTAGGCAAGATGTCCTTCCTTCTCTATTCACTCTTCCACTTCCCCAGGGCTCCCCTGGGTCATTTTCTTTTCCCCCCTCATTTCTACAGCATTACAACTGCTATCCAATTCACGCTGCTCCCACCACCCACCACAACAGCAAGGGGTACACCAAGGTGGCCAGACGCATGCAGCTCAACGTTACTCTTTGTGTTCCCTCTCCATGCACAAGGATGGCACCCGTTAGACCTCTGCAGTCTGGGTTACGGGAGTGCTGGGCATGCTGTGAGTCAGGTGCCACTTTAAAAACCACAAGTGTGATGCTGGCTCTTTGTGGAAAGCTCCCCGTGTGTAACAGATCCGGTGTCAGTACTGCAACACCAGCTGGGCTGGCAGTTTCATACCCGCAAATTACCACGCGGGTCTGCCAAGGAAAAGCAGCTGAGTAATTGGTGAAGTCCTGCGGTTCGACTCCTCGGCAGTTGAGGCACTTGAGGCACCTCTTGTATTTATCACTGCTCCCCGCAGATAGCACAGAAGCATCACTTCAGACTCACAGAGCACAACACTGAATGCAAAATCAATGCCAGATGTGCCCCGGCGTTTCTGAACTCCTCACACTCTCAGTGAGCAAGAATTTGGGGGTTTCTTCTCCTTTAGCAGCAGGCCCTCATCAGCGACTCGCGCTGACATCGCCAGCCTCTGTGCTCGTAGAAGAAAGACACACAAATTCTCTCAGCTCAGCTCTGAGTCGGAAATGACTGCTGAAACTGCTTTTGTTACTGGTGTGGGACCCCTGTTTTGTGTTACAGTGACACTCAGGAATCCCGGGGGGGGGTGAGGGGGGGATGCCCCTGTCTCCCCTTCTAGAAACAAACCCTGAGGAAGTGATCCAAACCAGCAGTCATCTGCAAGGACAACGAGGGGCTCTGCTGCACAACCGCCAGGTTTGAGGCATGGGAGGGAGCAGTCCCTCAGCGGGGCTAGTTGTCAGAAGAGTTCATTACTCGGTCTGTACGAAACCCCATTCCTTACGGAGCCTTCACTTGGTCAACCCCTGCGGTGTCCAGGGTTCATCCCGAGACAAAACTAACCCAGTAATTTAGTTGAAGTGCTCGTGGGCCCCAACAGAAACAAAACAAGGAAGGCTCGAAAACCACTTAGAACTTGCGAGCAAACCCACAAGCTAACTCGAGTTGGGGAAACCAGGCAGACACGCTGAACTCGCCCCCACAGAAACCCCAGCACAGAGAGCTACCGAGACTGACGCGTGTCCTCACATACCTTCCTGCAGGTCTTGCTCCTGGGGGAAACGTCAGGCCATTCAGTCTGTGCACGTGTCTCTCAGCATCAGCAGGCACTTTAATGCCCAGGTCCATGTTTCATGAGTGCCCAGTCCAGTCCAGTCCTCCACTGCCAGCTGTGAATCCCTGCAGCCATGAACAAGGGAAAGCCTCAGGTTTTCAGCAAATAGGCAAAACAAAACCATCCCTCCATCGACCTCTGAGGTTCTGGTCCCTGTCTCTCCATTCACCCCATTCCCAGGGAGATGGCTGCTTGCCTAGCCCGGTGCCACGTGAGTCTCTCTGAGCAAAGAAAAATGAACTGAAGAAGGAGGAGGTGAAAGCAAGGAAGCTCCAAACCAGGAGTACCAGTTGGCAGACTTGAAAATATGTCAGCAGGTACTGCAGCGAGCTCCCAGGTCCTCAAGCAAGAAACCCACTCACACAAGAAGTACCTAGAACCACTAAGCTCTAGTGAAATCGCCTTGGTGTTCCCTCAGCCCTCGGATTAAAACAGAGATACTCTTCCAAGAACTAAACCTCATACCCATCATTTTTTCTGTAGGGGAAGCGATTTGCCCCTGCATTTCTAAACAGAGCTAACAGAGTGCAAACACTCTGCATCACGTCGAGCAAAGGCAGACAATGCCCTTGAGCAGAGCCTGGCTCCATCCTCCTGACACCCACCCCTCACAGATTGAGAGACAGCAATGAGGTCCCCCCTCAGCCTCCTCTTCTCCCAGCTCCAGAGCCCCAGCTCCCTCAGCCTTTCCTCAGCAGGGAGCTGCTCTCCTTCCTTTATCCTCTTCGTTGCTCTACGCTGGACTTGTTGCTCTGCTATTGCGTTTTGCATTAAAACAGAGAGGCAGTTCTCAACACCACACATGTCTGGAAGTAAAGCAATCTTTCCCCTTTTGTAATTAGTTCTCCCTTTTTGGACTCAATTTAATGAGGCCTCGGGGGACAATTGCTGCCCCTCCTACTGAGACACAACGCCAGCTAACCCATACAGGTTACCCTAACAACCTGTTATGAACACAGCAGACAGGTCAGGTTAGGTTCCTAACATCATTATACGGAAGAGGAGGGAGAAGGGGATGGGCTGTACAGAAAAGAAGCTTTTATCCTAAACCAAAGCCATCCACAGTAATTAGCTATGTCTGGGAAACATCCATGATCAGCAGAGCGAACTGAGGCACTGTAACTGATGTCTGTTTTACCCTCGCACCATTCAGACTGTGGAAGGGACATTGCCCCTCTTTACTTTCTTCCAGGGGACTGTCTCTCCTCCTCCATGCCGGCCCAAACAATTCCACTTGTTTCACTTGTCAAAGCAGGGCCTTTGGTGGTTCCCTGTCCTAAGCCCATCCACCAGAAAGTCTCACAAAAGCGCTGAGCTGTTTTACTGACAGACAGTGGTGCAAAGCGCAGGGCCTGGGCCAGACCAGGCACCTCTGACTTTCCCTGCTCAGCCGTCATGGGAAGGCACTGCATACCCTGTGACAGAGTGACTTCGTTTTGTGCCCTCAATAAAATTAATCCTGTTGGAAAATAACACCAAAGACAGTTATTCTTCTCCTGCAAAGTACCGTCCTTCATAACCTCCCAGAAACCCTCCAAGAACGGTTCGGCTTGCAGCGACGGGATGCTCTCAGCTTTATGGGGAAAAATGAAGGTTATCAAATAAACTACTGGTGCTGCCACAGGTCACCAGAATTTATAGGCTCACAAACACGACTCAGGCTGAGTATATGTCTTCTACTGCAGACTGAAGGGGCTGCCTTCGTTCTGTGAAAGGACAGGCAGCCTCCACAAATCCAGCAGCACAGACAGAGAGGAAGAGAAGAGGATGAGCAGCGAGTGCCTGCTTTAGAGGTCTTTAACAGATTCCAGCTGATCCCAATCTTGACTGGAACACTGTGGTTTGGATTAAACAATATCTGTCTTGTTTTTCCAGGACTCAGACTCCTCCAGCAGATGATTTATTGGTTCCTTCTTTTCTTAATGCATTTGTCAGCGCAGTCTATCGCTCGCGTGAGAGTGGACTGGAACTGCCTCCCTAGGAAGCCTGGGGTCCCTCAGAAGCAACGAAGCCAAGCCAATGGCAGACTGCTTCTGCAGACACTCGAAGCACAAGCTGAGGCAGTAGCTTTTTAAGTTAAAATTATTTTGTAGGAATCGGGTTTTTTTCAGAATTCAGACATTTGCCAAGAAAATCTAACTTTCCAGTGGAAAAAAATCCCCCACACTCAAATCCCTATAAAATCAATAGCAAGTTGTGTTTAATTTCACACCTTAGGCCGGATCACTGCGCATCAGCTGCTCCAGTGAGTATCTCGTGTAGTATTAACACAAACAAGTCCAGCAGCAACACTTCAGCCTGCTTAGTGCTGAACCCACGATCCTTAGAACGGCTTTTAAACCATCTATTGAAGAAACAGGACTGCGGCCGCGGCGCTGCCTTCTAGCAAGGAAACAGTTCTACAAGTTGGGCCAGGGTTAGAGTATAATCGTTTGCATTTCTCTCTAAAACAGGCTGTGAAAAGGCAGAGTAACAGCATCACACGGGAGAGAAATATAGTTCAGAACTGCTACAGCTGCCTCCGCTGTGGACGGGGACTTCTAATGGCTTCAGAATCTGGCAGAAATCATCACGCTAACAGAAACAAGGACATGGCGAAGAGCAGCACAGACCCTCTTCAATCTTCATCAAAGCCCATTAAGCATGAAGAGACATTTAACTAAACTGGTTTAAACAAGGTGGCAGCAGCACAAGCCAAAGGAAGAGCAGGTTAATGGTGTTCAGACAGGTGAGGGATGTATAAGTGAAACTCACCCCGGGTGAATACAGCCAGCGCTCGCCAAGCCTGTAATAATAACCTCTGAAATTGCAGGAGCAGCGGGTGTTGTCCTGCAGATAGCTGCCACAGTACCTGTCCGTACCAACAGCAAGGGGAGCAACAGATGGAGGGAGGGAATCACGGACCAGTGAGGCCAACTCGGACGCTGTGTTAAGACTACAAACCCGTCAGTTCACAAACGCAAAAGCTCGTCCCATAACTGTGCTTCTGAGATTGCTTTAAAGGAAAAGCAGCTACAGCAAAGCCCACTCGGTGGTCCAGTGCAGTGGAGGGAATGGGAGCAATCAGACATCTCGATTTAAGCAACTTTGGCCGCAGCACTGTAAAACAATCTCGGGAGCACATGAAGGAAAGAAGCTCTGAATACGACAGGCAGGTATGTAACTGGAGAAGTGCATTCGGGGGACGCTAGCTCACCCCTGAACTGGAGAGCAGTCTGGCTGGTATTACCGGTGCTTTCAGTAGCAGCTTGGATTAATGTGGCTGCTGGTGCTGTAGAGCTACAGAGAGCTGCGAGCAGTAAGAAAGACATGATTAATCTTGAAAAGTATCCTGACAGATAAAAGCTCCTCAGAAAGCACCAGGACCGGAATACTTAACCAGAAATGCAAAACTGTTCCGAGAGCAGTATGTAAATGTGCAAGGAGATAACAGAGAATGCCTGTCTGTGCAGAAACACTGCAGCAAGGCATCAGCACCGTGGGCTCAAATTCAGTGAGCCAACAATACAGTGCTGCTGCGCTGCAGGACCATCCTAATTCTCGGCATCATGACCAGGAGTTTCCAGAGCAAAAGACAGGATAGAATTACTGCTCCTCAGTGAAACACAAGACGAACGGCGGGACTCGGCGGGGGGACCTGCCCTCGGAGAAATGGAAGGAAAAGCTGAGGAAGAATGGAAAGAGCTCGCTAAGAACTGTCTGGGTTAAAAACCAGTAGCACTGATGAAAGGTTGGAGGATCTCAATTTGCAGTCCAGAAGCGAGAAGGCTGACAGCAGTCTTCAAAGATGTAAGAGCCCACTACAAGGATGAGCGTAGTCAATAATTTAACCTGCTGTAGGACTGGATATAATCAGAGTCATTTCTATGCACCAGACTGGGCTGAGATTTGAAGGTGCAGCTAGCCAGGCACGTAGGGAAATCAGCAGAGTTTAGAAGCTCCTCTTGGGAAATCCGTGGGGTAGAACACGGTTGAGGAAGACACTTCTGCTGCTTCTGTTGAGACAGTGGAAACTAACGCAAATTACCTTAAACCTTGGTTAGCTGGGTTTGCAAACAATTCATTATTTTATGAGACTGCTATTTAAATAGCAAAGCAGTAGGGAAGGCACTTAATCTCAATACCCTTCTTCACCCCCCACTGCCCTGTGGAGAGAGCATGGCTGGAAAACTGTGTGTGGAGCAGGGCTTTATGTGCAGTAAAGCGGAGCGACAGGAGCATCTACAGCATCTCCTGCCTTTCAGGTGCAGCTCTGTGCCTGTCTCTTGAGCTGCCATGGCAGGGTTTTTCCCACGGCAGGGTTTTCAGCTGGTTTCCATGCTGCTGTTCTCAGGTTGCCTTCTCGTAGTCCTGCATCTGAAAAGCCAGTACTCTTGTAATAGCAGATTTTTCATGGGAGGCAACGCATGAAACTCGCCTCTGAGATGCTGAAACTGCTGTTAACAGAACACAGGCTTGTTTTCCTTTTCCCCTTTGTTTTTGTAGGAGAAACTAGGTGGGAAGCGTCACGCACGTCGGAGAGCCAAATCCTGCTGCTCTTACCCGTAACTGCTAGAGAGTAACAGGAACAGACAGACTGAACACCAGCAGAATGATGTGATCTTGGGTGTTTGCAGACACTGCCTGTAGCTGCCTCCTCGTTTCTTGCAGCACTAGAGAATCGGCTGCACTGCTGGCTGTGACAAAGCCGATTTCAATTACAGACAACAGAAAGGGAACCACAGACTGGACACAGGCATTCTGAGAACGGCAAGGAAGGCAGGGCTGAACCAACCAGTGGCCGCTTCCCCAGTGGTTGAAGAAATGTAATTAACAGTCATGAAGAGCTCCCTTCATCCCAACCCAAAACTCACGGGATCTGTGTTGTGCCAGGAGTCCCAAAAGGCGTCGATGGGTAAAAAAAGGCACCACTCTTCACCAGATTTGTTAGTGACCTCGACCCTCTTCAGGGCACAGCTGTACTTGTGATTTGTACTCGTAGAATCACTAGGGATTGGAAGGGACCTGGAAAGATCATCCAGTCCAATCCCCCTGCCACAGCAGACCAAGTGGCACAGGAACACAGCCAGGTGGGGCTGGAACGTCTGCAGAGGAGGAGACTCCACAGCCACCCTGGGCAGCCTGGTCCAGTGCTCCGGGACCCTCCTTGGGAAGAAGGTCCTGCTGAGATTCAGAGGGAACCTCCTCTGCTCCAGCTGGCACCCAGTGCCCCTTGTCCTGTCCCCAGATGCCCTTGAGCAGAGCCTGGCTCCATCCTCCTGACACCCACCCCTCACAGATTGAGACAGGAATGAGGTCCCCCCTCAGCCTCCTCTTCTCCCAGCTCCAGAGCCCCAGCTCCCTCAGCCTTTCCTCAGCAGGGAGCTGCTCTCCTTCCTTCATCATCTTGGTTGCTCTGTGCTGGACACCCTCCAGCAGCTAGTCCTGTCCTCTTATAGAGCAGACATGATCTCAAGTCTTCTCCTCCAAGGAATCGACCTTTAGATCTGAACTAATTGAGTCCTCTTCTCCGTTCTTTATCTGCTCATAAAGTACAGCAGAGGCTGAGTTATTATTTCCTGCGTTCTGGGCAATCTCAAGCACAAGGCCTGCAATTGCAGATTTGTCTGCAGCCAGGGTAATTCACAGAAAATTACTATTTTAAGAGATGCAATTATTCTGCTTCTCCAAAAGGCTGATGCTAGTCAGAACAGCTGCAACAGTTCTGCAGGGGAAACTTTTCTAGCCGGTGCCCACACTGAAGGAATTTGTATCTGAAAGTAAGGGGTCTCATATTTATGTGCGACTACTTTAAAGTTTGAAGTGGAAAGTTCACGTTCACACAGCGGTGCCCCGAGCTGCAAAATGACGAATGAAATCGCCCTTTCTCGCCGTTTGTGTGGTAAAAATTCTCCGTTACGGCGAAATGGTACTGTGAAAGGAAGGGTACAGCACACACCGCAGAGCACCACGCAGACCCTGCCGCTAAGGGGAGCGAGTGGGTTCTTCATTAGGGCAGTCTTCGTTAAGGGAGTCTTCTTTAAAAGAGTCTTCGTTAGGGGAGTCTTCGTTAGGAGAGTCTGTTAGGGGAGTCTTTGCTAGGGCAGTCTTTGTTAGGGGAATTTTCATTAGGGGAGTCTTTGTTAGGGGAGTCTTAGTTAGGGCAGTGTTTGTTAGGGGAATCTTCGTTAGGGGAGTCTGTTAGGGGAGTCCTATGAAGCACTCTAGAAAACGCCACAGACTTTGCTCGCTCGCAAGGTTACGCCAACGGTCTGCAGACACAGCTGGCTTCTCCTAAACCCGTGTGTGTGAACGCAACCATGGATCAAACAGGCGTGTCGTGTTCCTCTGTACCTCGTGTGTTCCAGTCTTGACAGTACCAGTTCATGGACTGGCCAAAAGCCCCTTTTTTTGTCTACATGAGAGCAAAGCAGTGCGAAGGCCGTGCCGTGTCACCCGGGAGGGTGGTCGGGGGACTGGCCAGTGCAAATTCCACGGTCAGCTAAACCTGGTGTAAGCGACTGAGAGGAAGAGCCAAGACACTGACTGGTGCCAAAGAGGAAGAGAGAATAAGCTGCTTAGAGGTCAAATAAATCTGACACATGTGATCACTTCTATTCCAAGTACAGGATACCTAGGATTCACGTCCTTCTCAAGAGGGTTTTTACCAGTGGAGTAAATTGCTTCGAAGATGTCAGTTACAGCTCTCTTTTCATCCTGAATTCCTGAGAAGCTGTGTGTCGAGCGCAGCAGCCTTTCATGGGCTCAGCGTTTTGCTCATCTTTTACACGGGGAGAATCCTGAAAAGCAGTGATCTTACTGGGTTTGATGGAGCTCTCCACAGACCTTTCCTCAGGACGGATTTCCCAGCTGCACGGCCGCGTTCTTTCCAGGCAGCATGGCTATCACGATTTCCTTTACTCCCAACACAACGCTGGCATCTTGGCTCAGAGCGCCCGTCAGTGAGAAGGCAGCACTCTGACTTTTTAAAACGAGTATTTTCTGTGGTGTCTTCTTATTTCAGCACGGTTAGGCTTGCAGACTTTGGCAGTAAGATTCCTGGGCTCTGGATCCACCAAACACCAGTGTCTTAGAGTGCCTGGGTGCAGGTTAACCACGAGCAAGCTCTCTGTGTTTTTAAATATTCCTTTAAAGCTCCAGGACCTGTCAGGCTTTGCTGATCTCTTCACACTTCACAAAGCTCACCTCAGTTAATCACATCCTAAGGAATGTTATGATGTTCTTGGAAATATCACGCTCTACTCACTACAGACCCCAGCACCGATGTCCTAGGCTGATAATACAGGTAAGGATCTGCGGGCCCCACTCCGCAGTGCCTGTGCTGCTCGGGCACTTCTATCACGCACTAGAGTAAGGAGATCTGAGATGCAGCATCCTCCCCAGTCTATTTTATCTGATAGACCATCGCTCACGGTTCAGCTTAAGAATAGTTTTCTTGTGTGACTAATATTAGTCCCATAAATATTGTGTCTACTCTCAAGGTGCTAGTGGAGGAAGGGAGTGAGTGAACACCGTGCCAAGAGTGGAAGAGAATAAATCCTTCCCTAATAAATAAGGATTAAAAACCTAATACCGATACCACGGTTTCTTCTCAGAACGGAGAGATAAATCTATGCTATTACCCAGTGACAGTAGAGTTTTTCTAACAGAGTTAATTATCCCATTACTACAGGTTCTCATTAACATTAATTATTGATACCAAAGTAGCATCAAGATGTCCAAACTCAAGGCTCCACTATTCTGAGGGCCTGTGAGAATCAAAATAGCAGACACAGCCTGGTTTTTCTGAACTGCAGCCCGCTTCCCAGCTCCTGCCTCAGGCTGACAGCAGCGTGTGTGTGTCTGTGTGTGTCTGTGTGTGTCTGTGTGTGTGCGATAACCACCTGCGATGAGGAGCCCACTTCACTGCACAGTGCTGCTCCCAGTAAGCTAAGCCAGGCAGTTATATGTCCAGGCAGACTGGAGACAGAACAGAGGCGACAGAAAATAGCAGGTGGAAGAAAACTGGATTCCTCTCTCTTGAAAAAATAACAAGGGGCACGAAAGAGGCACTGAAGGTCAGAGCAGAATGAACCTGACAAAGGTCAGAAGATGCAAAAGAAATTAAGGAGGAAGGAAGCACTGAGTGATCGCTTTGCTGCTCCTGTTACCCAGCTTCTGGGAATCCGCTGCGAGAGAACGCACTAAATCTTAAGCTGTGCCAACAAACCCGAGCTTAATAGGTTTTAATGAGCCGTAAATTTGTCCACTCGTTTCTGCAAGTCAGGTGAGGTTTGGCCTTCCTATCGTTTTACAGCACTGGTTTGTGCAGCCTAACTGAGCGCTTCCTTTGCTTAATTTTACATCTGCTGCCTCTCACGCGAACTCCTGACTCTCCCATTACAAGGAAGCTTTGATGTCCGTTTCATCCTCATTAGCTCCGCACGCCTCAGGCTTTACAAACAAACCCAGGTGCGGGGAGGCAGCTTCCCCAGCGCCGCTGAAAATGTCTTTAGTAAAGGACAGGACAACGATGTGTCGGGGTCACACAGAATTCACAGGCTGCCCTTGCACACACCGCGTGCAGACGTCCTCACGCGCTGTGCAGAGACGCTCGCGCTGCCCCAAGAGCGTTATTAAATGGCAATATGAAACAGGCACAGGACTGCCAGATCCAGTATTTAATCACGTTCCCTTTCAGGATCACAGCTCAGCGGAACATCCCCGTTACCTCAAAGAGCACAAAGCCCATCCATAAAATTCACGGTCTGAGATGATGCAGAGCAAACAAACTGTGTTTAGAGCAAGGCAATGGCTGACGCTACCTTGTTAGGTAACTGATTGCTTCTTTCCACCCAGACTCAATCAAACCTGGGTTCAGCCGATCTCTAATGACAGCGTTCCGTTCACGCTGCTCAGACCTGCACTGAAAACCATCTGAAGCTGCCAGGCAGTGCTGTGCTGAATGGGAACAGATGTGGAAATAAAAGCTCGAAGTGCTATTCTGTGGAGGCGGCTGAAAGCTGGGCTTACCTCTAGACTCGCAAAACACCTCTGCATCTTGAGTGGTTTGAGGAGAAACTGAACCGAGGGAAACTTGGGCCCTGCTCCAGGTGTGTGTGACTGTCTTTACGTGGTGTTAGATGTGGGACTCTGAAAGGGCGTAAAGCTGAATGAGTGCCTCTGAAAGGCCTCAGACATGTACTGCTGCAACGTCACAACAGTGCTGCTTCCCTCGGTCTGTGGCTGGCAGTTTCAGCTGCTCTGGATTACGAGCAAAGGGTCTCATTGTCAGCCTTTCACACGGGGGGATGCATAAACAGCCGGGCTCGCGTATGCTGCGTCGTACATCGCAGGTGCAGCTGGAGAGCTTGGAGCTGACAGTGGTACTGTGCAGCGTGGGGTAGGAGTAGCTCTCACTCTCAAGTTCATTAAAATGATGAGGTGGCTCGGTAGGAGAGAGGGAGAACTGGGCAAAAGGAATGAGAAGCAGGTAAGAAATAGCAGAAACCACTGAACAACGAACTGCCAGGAAGCACCTCCCCAGCTGCGTTAGGTGTGGGTTGAGACCAAGCTGCTTTCCTTCAGCGTCCTTTCCTTCTTTACGCTTGGTGGACCGTAGCGTCAGGAAAACAGACAGAGCAGAGATGGCATGCTGCAAATATTTGACAGCACTGCCTGACAATAGGTTTCTCCTGGCCCAGGTGTGCCCGCCTTGCAGAGACAAGGGGAGCAGCCTGCAGACAGAATTGTTCTGACTGTTTATTGCTTTAATAAAACCAGGGCGGTGGAAGCAGCACTTGGAACACTTACCCAAATCAGACTGTCTGCAAACACTGATTAATGTCCCTCTGCAGAAATGCCCCCTGCGCTGATGAGCTGCAGCGCAGTGCATTTTACACCTGGGGTCAGACAAGGTCAGGACACCCGGTTATGGATGGGATAAAAGTTTGGAAGATCCTGCTGATTGCAGTCGCGTTCAGTTTAACGACGTTGCTCCTCATAAATATCTTAATGAGCCTCACGCTAGTTTGCTTGGCCTAGGAGATCAGTAATACCCAGACAGATCGAGCTGCGGGCTCAGCGGGGAAACAGGTTCAAGCTTTCGCCTGCTTTAATGGGCTGCTTAAAAAGAAGCTCCTGGGATGCTCTCTTGGACCTGATGTCACCCCAAACGCGAGCTGGCTCGTGAGATAAATAGAAGCTTGCAAGGAAAGATGCAGTGTGTGATACAGAAGGCTAGCGAACACTCACACAGGCATGCTGATTTTTTGTGAGAGGCCAAACAACTACGTGGCAGATAATTGTGAAGACCAGTGAAATCCTATACCCCTGTCCTAAACAGTCTGGCCAGTACAGAACCACAAGCACTGCGAGAAGCACTGAATCACTGAGGCTGGCAAAGCCCTCTGAGCTCAGCCAGCCCAGCCCAGCACCTGACAGCACCACAATCACCTAGACCATGGAACCAAGTGTCATGTCCAGGCTGTCCTTCAACACCTCCAGGGATGGGGACTCCACCACCTCACCAGGGAGTCCCATCCAGGCTCTGAGCAGCCTTTCCATGAGGAAGGGCTTCCTAACATCCAACCTAAACCTCAGGACCCATCCTCTTGTCCTGGCACTGGTTGCCTGGTGGAAGAACCCGACCCCCACCTGTCCACACCTTCCCTGCAGGGAGTTAGAGAGAGGGAGAAGGTCCCCCCTGAGTCTCCTCTTCTCCAGGTTAAACACCCTCAGCCTCTCCTCATCAGCCTTTCCCTCCAGTCCCCTCCCCAGCCTCATTACTCTCCTCTGGACCTGCTCCAGCCCCTCAATCTCTTTCTTAAAGTGAGGGGGTCAGAACTGCCTCCAGCACCTGAGGGGAGGCCTCCCCAGTGCCCACTGCAGGGAGAGAAAGAACTCTCTCCAGCCTCCTAGTTCCATTTTATAGATAAAAGACTGGAGTGGCTTCTCAGAAATCATCAGAGAAAGCCTAAGAGGCAGGATTTTACCCACAGCTGTTTAACCCCACACTTCAGCTCAACAGTACCTATGGGTTACTCTTGTTCCTTCCTGCAAAGCACTTGTATACAGGAGCATCCAATGCCGGTGTCACTAACAGTGCTCGAGCCTTTCAAAGTCCTGATGACAACTGTGTCATCAGTTTAACACAAGGAGTAGGAACTGCTCAAAATTAAAGGGAAGACACTGCTGAAGACTGGCGCAACTACGTATTTCTCATTTATCAAACAGAGTCCTGGCTGAGGTGTGACTCGCTGCCAAACGAGAGCAGAACAACTCCTCGGACTGCTCTCTGTCCATTGAACCGTGGAAAAGGCTTAGCAGGGGGACCCAGAAGGGTACCTTCTCTAAGAAGAGTTTCTGCTGGCCGGCATGGAAACATTACCAACAGGCAAACACCTTCATTAGTCATCACTAATGAATTACAGCAGATGTCAGACACAAAGCTAAATGCTAACACGTGTGAGATTAGTAGTGCCTGCCAGAGTGAAAAGGTCATTCAACATTGACTCTAAATATTATTGCAAATCCTCAATAGATGGTGCTATTATCTAAGTTAATATCTCAACTGATTATGCAAAGGAGCTCAAGGCTTCTTGGATCCATTTGTGAGGAGAGTCACCCATCTGTATGAGGTCTTTGTTTATGATAAATGCTTGCCAGACGACTTCCATTTGCTTTCCACACCTGGGCAGGGACCACAAGCACAGGCAGCTCTTCTAGTTACAAGCCCTCTCCTGCCAGCCAACTGATGCAGGCATTGCACTATAAGGAAGGCTATTTGAAGCATATATATACATGTATCACCATTTCTCCTCCAGAGTTTTAAATGGTTGGTATCTGGAACTGACTGAAAGTGTTCCTTCAGCTTTGCGACAAGGCAGAACAGTGCAGGCTGCTCTTCCGTGTCCCAGCACTACGGAGGCAAGATGAACACAACAGCGGGCTTCTCCCTGCCCTGCCTTACTGGAAAGCAGCCTCTGCATTTCCCTCACCTACAGACTAGATGCAGCAATCATCCTCTTCAAAGTAAATCTCCTAGTGATTCCACAAACTCTACTTAGATTACAGCATCCCGTATTTTCAGTGATGCTTTTCCAAATGCCTCCAGGAAAGGAACTGAGACAGCACAGTAACCTGATTCTTGATCTGTCTGTAGGACTTAGAGCTCTCAGGTTCTGCCACCTAGGCTCCAGGACTTGGAGAACTTTAAAAAGATGAAGAAATAAGAGCAGCATTCAGGAAGGGAAGGAAGCATCAATGAGTGAGGTTCGTTCCACCGGTTTCAGCATTAAAATACAGCAAACAGGAGCTCATTCACTAGTGGTTGAAATACTCCTTCCTTCACTGACAGCTCCAGAGCATAAATTAAATCAAGCCATCAGCTAATTCCCCACCTGATATCCTCCTGCAATCACATTCATTAGTTTGATTGCTGCTCCACGTTACCTGAAACACTAGATATATATTGATTCCCGGTCATCAGTAGAAAATTAAGAGCACTCTAAAAAAGTAGCTAAACTCAACTAGAGGGCAATCGTTAGCCTATTCCAGATTCCTTGTGGTCCTTTAGCTTCTTTGGGAAACCGAACTTTAAATCTATTGTCAGGAAGTCCCTGGATTCCCAGCAATAGATACAAGCAGGTGACTGCAAGTGTTAATCGATAGCACAAACATGGCAAGAGCTGCTGATAACAATAAGACAACATCTGACCTTGGGGTGATTTGGACTCTGGCATTCTGACTCCCCCTGCACGACATGTTGTGGGAATAACCCCACGCTGCCATTCGCCACGTCCCTGCAAGGCTGAAAACGTGCTCAGGACACCTCACCGACTGGCTGCCCAAGACAATGCGGACCTGCCTGGGTGTTTGGGCCAGGCCCCTCACGCAGGCTGCTGCTGCTGCTCACAAAACACCCTTCTGTTTTCAGGGATGGGTTTATCCTCGGTTTTTCGCTGAGGTCTAACCCAGACAAGCGACCACTGAAAAAGCGTTCAGCAGTCACCTGTGCATTACTCCTCTGAGGAGAGACCTGCTGGTTACTTACACCTTCCTAGCCATTCCCCCCACAGCTTGGTGAGGTGCTACCCTTGTCCACGAAAGCAGAGCAGGGAACTCAGCTGGAGTATCCCAGCTGAGACAAATAATTTCTAGCATCAAGGCCGCCACCATTTGCATCTTCCACTAACAGCAGCCAGCACTACTGAGTTCTCTGTCCCGCTGTCATTTCGGGGGTGCTAACAGAGTAACCTCTTGGACTAGACCCCATTTCTACCGCTTAGCCGGAACTGTGTGCAGTCAGCTCTCAAATGAGCTGAGATGAAAAGCAGGCACTACGGTGTTAGTCCTGACAGCATGGGTTCTGTTCTGCTTGGGGAGCTCAACTCTTGAAAAATGAGTGTTCACAGTTTTCCAGGTACCTATCTAGAGGGTTAAACCCACACTGAAGTTGTCCAAGGATAACCCACTACCAGAGCACAAAGGGACCCTCCAGTGAATCTGATGCTGCCTGGGCCGGACAGCGATGGTGATTCTTACCCAGAAAACACAAAGCTTAAAGCAGCGGAGGGAGCAGTAGCTGCTTTGACAATAACAAAGGGCTAAACCACAAACCGGGTTACTTAGGAAATCACTGCCGTGAGGCAGAACTCTGGGGTCTCCTAACGTGGAAGTGAAGCAAAGTTTGCTGAGCCCCCGGTCATCAGAGTTTGGCCATCAGAACTGCACTGGCGCAGTAATGCGATATATTAGTTTTGAACTACAGGAGCTAATTTCATGAAGCCAAAAGTAATTAAGGGATTGAAGAGTGTGTGCTTTCTACCCTTGGCCTGACGGACCTCTTCGAATTGAAAGGTGAGGCAGCGGGAAGCCTTCCGAGCAGGCTGCGCCTTTTTTAATTACTGCAGTGGGCACACAACTAATAACTTAGAGACATTTCTATCAGAAGGGAGGTGGGATCTCTCCAGCTTCCCAAGGCACTGCTCTTCCCCAGTCAACGGAGGCAGCAAAAACCACTCCAGAGAAAGGAAGCTGCAGTAAAGCTCCTGCGTGCCCCACTCCCATCCCCTCGCTTGCCAAGTTACTTCCCGTTCAGCACAGGTACTAAAGTTTTATGAAACATCAATTGATTTTTAAATATTTTATGAAATTTCCTTTCCAGAAGGCTTTAAAACGTTATTAGGCTGAACTCTTGTTCACTTCTGACCTTTCACACAGATTGTGCCTTGCATTGATTTTCAGCTCTTTGATACCAGCCGAGCTACAGTAGCTCCAGCCGACAGGAGAGGAGGGGGAAATCAAACGCCACTGCTTTCAAGAGCTGGACAGGAATTATCTACGTTTGATTACCAACAATTCAGCCTTCCTACCTTCTCCCCTCAGCGCCCAAGAGCTTCAGCGATAAGTCACAAGCAACCTCGTTTTCTCATACTCACCCCGGATTCGGCAGCCTTCGCACTGCTTCCGATCCCCCCCTCCACCCCTCTTGGCGCCACCAACGTGAACTGGAACAAACGCCCGAGCAGAGTCTTTGGGCACTGCTAAACATTCTCTTTTTCAGCCAAATGATTTTCCGTCAGCTGGCTTGTCAGGCTCCGGAGGGAGCAGCAGGGGATCATTTGAAAAGAATTATGCTGCACTAGTGATAAATTAAATCCACTTGAATCAACCCCATTTAGATCTTTTAAAGGATATAGCCAAGCCATATCAATTGAAACCAATCCTGACTCCGTAGGCTTAGCCTTCACACCAGGGCCTTATTAAGTCAGCCTCCTAGAAGATACCAGGGTATTTTTATCTCCAATTTAGACCTCTGGTTGATGGATGTCAATCCTTGACCTATTAATTCATGGCTCCTTTATGTTAGGCATGAGGAACAGTGCTTGCTCTCACTGGCCACAGTCCTGTGCCATCTGGAATCTCCAGAGATATCTGGGAGACCCCAAAGTTACAGGAATCTCTCCAGCTCTGTGCCCTGGCAGGAGCCCCTGCAAATCTCAGGGAGCACTAAGTGCTTACAGGCATTTAGGTGCTTGCCTAGCTGCAAGCTGTTCATGCCATCCCAAAACTGAAGCTCAGATAGATGTAATGAAAGAGCTTAGGGTAAGTAACAGACACAGCCATGAGAATCTCCTGTGCCTACATTCAGCCACATGGTTTAGTTGGCCAAATTCCCCACCTGAAGTAGTTCAGCACTGCTGCAGGTTCAGCAGTGTTTGCATTCAAGAACTGAGAGAGGAGGTCATTCAGAAAACCTTCAGCAGCACCCACAGCACCTGATTTTCAAATCAGCAAGGGCATTTAGGGCTCTGAATCCCTGTGGCATTTGGGTTTGTCCCTTCGTGTCTCAAAAGACAGCTAGTAATCGTGTCGATGAAGGCACTAAAGGAAGATTTGCAGGTACTGCAGTTCGTGTCTGGGTTAATGTTCAGGGGGGTGGTTTTGTTTTAGCCTGGGGCGACGTTTTATAGAGACTCTCAATTTAGAAAAAGCCTTCAATCACTAAGTCAGGCAGGAATGGTGCCCTGTTGCTTTCATTATCTGACTACACCTGTAGCCTCACAGCTGAGAAATTCTGAGTGTCAAGGCAGACTGGAGTTGTATTACCTTCCGTTCAGGCTCCAGAGGAAGTGCAGGGTGAGCAAGTCACAGGTAACACCTGCTCTGTCCTCCCCAGTACACTGTGGGTACCCAGGCGGATGCACTCCGGCAGGAATGCGCGGAGAGCCTTGCTAGCAGTAGTTCTGCTGTGTATGCTTCCAGCTCCCTTGTCCTAGCCAGTCATGTCAGGAGAGGTGAAGAAACACTGCTTTTAACCTCCTAGCTTGTGTGCCACTCTCGAATGAGTAAACAAACAGCCAAAATCTCCAAGGTTGAATTAATCCCGTGTCTTGAAACTCTTCACAGGCTCCGTTCAACCTCTTTCCAGGCACACGAGATTATTCTGACAATGTAATCTCATGAAGGACAGGGGTCAGCAGCGTTTGCTCCTTTCAGGAGAAATTTTGCCCCAGGGAGAAGTCTGAACTCGGGGCCATCAGAATTACCATGGTAGGAGGCAATAGGCTTCCCAAATTCTTATAAATCTTACTAGAACCCCAGAGGAATTTACCTTGGCAGGGACTTTGTGAGGTCATTTTGTCCAATCCCCCACTCAAAGCAGAGAGAGTCACAACTAGATCACACGTGCCCAAGTCAGTCCTCCAGAACATCTTGGCAATAACTGGGGCGGGCTCTTCAGAGCAAACACGTGCCTCAGTACAATTGAGACCAGACCAGAAATTCTCTCTTGCCTACACTGGGTCACTTGGGCTAACGTTTGTTGGACCTGTTGTAGCTGATGTGTTTGACCAGCCTACTGAGTGATGAGATGGATGGTATTCAGACGTGATTAGAAACAAAACCTAGTCCAGACATCCAATTAATCAGATGAATACCACCCCAGGAACGCAACCATCCGCTTCAGTTTCATCATCTGAGCACAGAGGCTAAATGGCACCATCAGCTTTTTTCCGTGAGGTATTTCCAGCAGGGCTTTCCCTAAGGACTCGCTTTAGCCTGTCAAGTCTCGGAGACTCTTTTCGATGTCCCCTTTGCCTATGCATCTCCTGCATGGCTGAACCCAGCGGGACTCACCTAATGAACACAATTACTCGTGTTACGTGACATACTCGTTATGTCATGTACTTTATCAAAGAGAAAACTGGGCACAGGATAGCCCTGGCGATTCTTACGCTCCTCACTGCGAGCTGTGCAGGTTAACTCAACACAGGGAACTATTTATCCAGGGTACCAAAGCATCAGCCCAATAACATAACGTTTAATGTTCATTTCTTAAAACAGCACGGAATGTCCAGGTAGAGTTGGTTTCTACAACACACGTCTCACTTCCAGACTATCCAGTGGCGTAACACCCTGTAACAACATTACTCCACAACGCATTGGGGGTCCTAAGCATCACGGAGGATCGAACTCTTTGTAAATTACCCTGCCAAATGAAATCACATCTGCGTTGCTCCAGCCCTGGGGAGGAAGGAGGGCATTTTATTGAATGATCTTACATCTCATGTAGTGTATTTGCTGAACAGACAGAACAGGATTCCTCGGAGGAAATGCGTTTGATGCAGTAAGGAAAATATAAAGACACTCCGGAGTCGCTGCTATGATAACCTGAACGGGACACACTGGTTGAACACCACAGAAACCGACCGACTGACTGACTGACTTCCAAAGCAGTGAGGGAGAGCAGGCTGAACTACTGAAAGGCTGCAGTAGTTGGTGGAGATAGGCTAAGGGATACCTCTTGGGTCTTACGCACCGAATGCTGGGGGGTTTGTTTCAGTTAGGGAAGCACTGCTAGGAGATAAAGAAGAATTGTTTCTACTGCCCTGGAAATATTTCTGAGGAATCCGTTTTCCTCTGCATCATTGCTCAGAGTAAAGGCTGGGCTTCACTTAAATCCACTGCGTCTCTGAGCAGGGCAGAGGTCTTGGGATCTCCCATGAAACACCCACATTGTAAGTGATCTCTTGAGTAGCAGCCTATATCCCTGTGCAGGTGACAGGGGCTCACAGACAGGAATGGTCCTGGCACTTGAACTAATTGGGAATAGACTTCACAGCTGGGTGCAGAAGAGGAAGGTGTGTGCAGTCACTGAGCAGGCAGGCTCCTGCACATCCACAGCCCCATTGAACCTCTGTGTATTTCTCAGTCCGATCAGTCTCCAGGAGCTCTAATTCTGATCAAATTCAGTGCAGAGGGGAACTGACTCACAATCAACCAGAGCTACTATCCATACACTTAAGTTCCAATTGCCCAAAGAGAAAGGCAAATGGATGCCTCACTCTGCTGCTATCATGCTAGAGTGAAACCAATGGCATGTATTGCCTTGTACTGGCATTTAAAACCCCACTGCTATTAGACTCACACAATCAGCACAAAACCTGAACAGGTCTGACTCACTAGGTAAAAGCCATCCAGAACGACCCATTTCAACACATTACAAGGCAGCAGAACGGAAAGGTGACCTTGACTCGTTAGCTTTTGTCTTCCAGAGAATGCCAAGGCAATTATAACACTCATAACGATGAAATAGTTCTTCATGGGGATGTGGAACCTAAAGCTTCTCTGCTCTCCCTGTGTCTTTCATTCCAGCTTTTGACAGTGAAATACAGCAACACACAGTCAGCTTCCTCTCGTGGTTCTGTGATTTAAACATCACGCGCATTTGTCAGGAAAGAAAAAGCTGACAGGAACCTCAAACCATCTGATGGAATGTTTTACAGAGTAAGATAATCCAAACAGGTTTGAATTTGAAAGCAAGAAATACATGTATTGCTCTGCACAACTATTTACTACTCTATTAAGCTGCAAGCTTACTTTTGCTGCTAGTAGGATGACGAGAAAACCCCAAAGATGTGACTGCAACCCACGGTCAGGAGCAGCACAAGATTTCAGTGCAGTCTGTGCTGCATTAAGAGTCGTGCACATCAACCACCAGGACTTCTACCTGCCTGCCCGTGCAACTCACTGTGATACTGCGGAAAGTCCTACGTGCTCACATGTTCTTCTCTCCGATTTCAAAACGAGATAGGGACCTACAACAAAGCTAGCGGACAGAGGCAGAACGTAAAGTGCTTCACAAACCTTTAAATGACAAGTTCTCTAGAGTCTGCAAGAGAAGCAGTACTCCTGTTCACTCAGTCTTGTGCAGCCAACATTGTCCCGGGGCTGCATGCCCTCCTGCCACTAAGATACTGAAGGGAGGGGAGCATCTCCCTGATGAAGAAAGGCTGAGGGAGCTGGGGCTCCTGAGCTGGGGCTCCTGAGCTCTCTCCTGAACAAAGGAGCCTGAGGGAGGACCCCATGACTGTTGATCAAGATGGAAAGGGTGGGGGTCAGGAGGAAGGAGCCAGGCTCTGCTCAGGGGCACCCAGTGCCAGGACAAGGGGCACCGGGTGTCAGCTGGAACAGAGGAGGTTCCACATCCAGAAGAGGAGCAACTTCTTCCCAGTGAGGGTGCCAGAGCCCTGGCAGGGGCTGCCCAGGGGGGCTGTGGAGTCTCCTTCTCTGGAGAGGTTTCAAACCCGCCTGGGCTGTTCCTGTGCCCCTGGATCTAGGGGCTCCTGCTGTGGCAGTGGGATTGGACGGGATGATCTTTTGAGATCCCTTCCCATCCCTAACACTCTGGGATTCATAAATCTGTAAAGCTCAGGATTCCGACTGCCTTTCTGAACAAAAAGGATAGATTAGCAGACCATGACAACCCTCCCGCTGGAAATCTCCTTCGAGCGGCAAGCATTTTCCCTCTGCAGCAAAGCCAAGCAGCTCCAAACAGGTGAAATCCAAGGTGGAGAAGAATGCAGAGAAGAAACAACAAGGAGAGATGATGGGATGGTGGGGCATGCGGAGATGGACACGGATGACACAGAATCTTCTTTTCAAACCCAACCTTTCCTGCAGAGAACACCTGAAATGAGCGTACAGGCTGTGCTCAGCTTTCACAGCAGAACAGCATCCCTTAGGGGGCTTGGTAAATTGTTTGTACTTGGTATTTTTCCTCACACTCTGATGAAGTTCTTCCCCAAAACGCCCTTATTTTATATTACAGAAATAATCCATCTTGGAGCTGCAGTTCGTGCAGGGCCGAGGGCGATGATGGGGATGGCTAGGAGAGAGTGATCTTTGCTCCATTTGTCAAAAATTCAGGCAGCTTTTCCCTCTGCTCCCCCAGAACTCCTTTCATGCCTATCCCAAACCGAAGGCGTCCTGTATTTAACCGGGTATCGTTTGAAGCTGACAGCACACGGCATCCGCCCCACACAGGGTTGAGATCCCTTCGGCAGTTTCAGGGCAGTACCATTTCACCGAGAGCACCTCCTCTCCTGTGAACCCCTGGCAATGTCACTAGCTCTGCAAGTGTCTGGTGTGGAAATTCCTGTAATGAGGATGCCTTTACATGAAGGCTGGGGATGAGGCTATGCAAACAGAGCTATTTGGTGTCGCTGAGGACAGTCTGTTTGATTAGCCCCGAAGTGTTTAATGAAAAGGCTGTATCTGTGTGCACACCCTGCAGCAGGTCCATACCGCTCCCCGCTCTGTCACGGCCTGATGAACACAATCAAATTTAATGCTAAAGGACAGGGTATTCATTATTGTTCAAAACAGCTAATCCTCTGTCAATGCTAGATTATACCCACAGCTCCTCTTCAAGGACCTTGTGAAACAAAGTTGATGCAGGATACTTGCTAATCCATCTGAGCCTTGTGAGCTGCAAACAGGATGAACAGAAAATACTCGTTTCCCTGCTATATTTTAAACCCCCAAAACTCCGAAGAAGGCCTGTTTGGCCACAGAAAAGAAAGCCATATTGTATTGCTCCCTGCTTCAAAAATAGCAGGTGTCTGACAGAAATCTACAAGAGGTTCTCTTTCTGCCCGTCTATCTGCAGCTCACAGTCTACCGCACACC
Source organism: Upupa epops (assembly GCA_013397515.1). Lineage (NCBI taxonomy): Eukaryota > Metazoa > Chordata > Aves > Bucerotiformes > Upupidae > Upupa > Upupa epops. The sequence goes on along the minus strand of VZRI01000063.1, from coordinate 235,816 downwards.
CTTATTCACTGGCATTGTTCGTCAATGTCGAGCCTGTTTGTAGGCTATTTGCGTTTTATTATACGACGCTTCTATAGGATTAAAAAACACTCTTTGTTTTAACAATGCCTGTATGATTAGTTGATGTGCCAGCAGTAACAGAGAGGAGCTTCCCTGTATGTCCCTAGGCTGGAACAGATGGGTTTGTCTTCTGTTTTCTTCTGGTGTTTATCTAGTGAAAATTGCATATTACAGATACTGAAGCGTCTCTGCTCATGGCTGCGTTGTAAAAATAAGGGCCTCTCATCATTTCTGTTCCAGACCTTCAGTTTGTCTGAAAAAATGGGCCCTTATGCACTCATTTTTATTTAGATAATAACTGAAAAGGAAAGTTAGATCACAAAGATGGACATATTCTTCAACCTGAGAGTAGCACAGAGCAGAACTGAACAGAATGGAATAGAGTAGGAATAGGAGTGGAATAGAGCAGAGTAGAATGGAACAGAGTCGAATGGAATGGAATGGAATGGAATGGAATGGAATGGAATAGAATAGAATAGAATAGAATAGAATAGAATAGAATAGAATAGAATAGAATAGAATAGAATAGAATAGAATAGAATAGAATAGAATAGAATAGAATAGAATAGAATAATCCAGTTGGAAGGGAACTACAGGGATCATCTAGTCCAACAGTCTGACCAGTTCAGAGCTGATATTGATTCTGATGAGAGCAGAGTCCCAGCATCTCTGAAAATGAGGGCACTTATTTAGGTCATATGGATATTAGCCGACACTTCCAACACTGGCTGTCTAAATTTAGGAACAGGAATTCGTATGGAAGCATCAGCCTCGGTGGTTCCTTTATCTCTGAGTTGTTAACCACTTGCAACTGCCAGAAACTTTATTTCTCTATCTCTGTGGTCCCAATTTCTTCAGAAATGACTGAACAGTCGCGGGGATGTGGGTTTGGACGTCCAACTCCTGCGGCACGCTCAAGAGACGGAGCTCCCTGAGCTAGTTGTCCCAAACTGAGCATCCAAAACCTCCAATCTTCTCTGGAAACTGTGATTCTTTGATGCAGAGTTAGGGTTTGAAATAACATTTTAGCATTACGATTGCCGTGCTTTTCCCTGCTTTGTACAGACAGGGGGTTTTCATCACACACAGCCCTACGGGAGCCTAACACAGTACCATCCCAAAGCAGAAAGGGGGCAGCGGTGGTGACGGTGGGCAGCTGCAGCTCAGGGATGGCTGAACAAGCGTGCAGCTACAGAAGGGTCCACAGTACCATGGAAGACCGGAGCGGGTATGGGACATGGCCAGGTACAGGCACGGCTGTGACACAGCATGGGCAGGGACATCAGCCAAACACAGTTAGCAAAGCCAGTATAAGAAGAAAAGGGTTATCATTCAGCACCTACTCGTAACTAGACTGAACCTGACTGTGTAAACCTTCTCACAGCTGAGCTTGGAAAGGTTTGTCCTCATACCGTTACACACGCGCTCTCAGAACCAGACAGACACCAAGCCAATATAAGGAAGCTTTTAAAACGAGCATGGAGACTCAAGGTAAAAGCTTCCTGCTCCAGCTGCTTCTTCAATGCCAGAGCAGCTCTGCTGGTTGGGGACAGTGCACACGCAGCCAAGAAACAAAAGGCAACTTCCCGCGTCCTTGTCTAACCCACGATCTAAACAATCGGGTTGCCTTTGAACAGCAATCTGCAGGGCTGATAACTAAGGGAACCACTATGCACGGTAGCAAACCTGTCCCTGGGAAGCGTTAGGGTTACACTAGAGGTGAATTCGACCCGTGGGACTTCACCAGCACTCAAGATTACAGCCATCAGCATTTCCATTATGACTGTGTCAGCACTGAAAGCACCACGGGCAGGGTAGCCACAAGGCTGAGGCAGACAATAAGGAAGGAATCTTCACAATTAATGAAGAGCTAATTTAATGAAGGCTGTGAAAAGAAACAGTGATGCATGTTTAAAGGGCAGGGAGAAGAGACTGTAAAGGGTCACTGCAGTGCTCTGTTCTCCCTATTCATCTCCTCGATGACTTATTTAATACATTCATTAACACAGATCATCTACTGAACTGCCTAGATGCGTATTTATTCATAATACACTTCCTGCTGGGTTTCCTGACACCTTAACACCTCCTTTGCCCTTAACAAAAGACCTCGGCTGCCCTCAGGGTAACTGGGCTCCCCAGTCGGTAGACAGGGATGGGGTGCAGAACATCCCTCCTGTGATCCAGGAGAAAGTAGTTAGTGACTTGCTGTGCCACCTGGATCCTAACAAGCCCATGGGTTGGGATGGGATTCATCCCAGGGTGCTAAGGAGTTGGAGCACACCCCTGACAGCAGTGAGTACCGCTTGGGTTGTACAACCAACAGCCCAAAGAGGCTGACAGCAGTGATCACAAAGTGCTACATGAGGTGACGGGCGCTGCAGGCTTAGGGGACAGCAGGATGTTTCAGCTACCCACCTTAGATGGGAGCTGTACCTGCTGTGAGGCAGAGAGAACTCTTCTGGATGCAACTACTCTTTGTGGAACAGCTGGTCTTTAAAAAAGAAACACAAGAAACTCTGGCCTTCTGACCCTGAGTTGTGCACAGGACCTCGCTGAAGGGTTATACATGGAGGAGCCACTCCGCAGCAGATTTAACGTGGTGGTGAAAGAGAAGAACAAGCAGGTGCTCATTCAGCTTGAAAAGATGAAACTATCGCAAAAATGAGTCAAGGGGCAAAAAGAAAACGTGAGGCAGGGGTGCAGGGCACGAGAGGGGTAGAGGACCCTCCAACAAAAGCAGAAAGACTGTCAGAAGCCTGACAAACTCCAAAAAGCAGTGCATTAGAAACTGAGGTGAAATTAACTGCAATTCACAAAGCACAAGCACAGAGCAACTCCCATCGTTCGCCAGGACAAGTAAGGAGTCTGGCTGGCGTCTGCGAGTCGGTTCAAATAGGGAGAACGCAAAAGCCTATCAAACACAGGCAGTCAAATACAAAGAGGAAATACTGATAATTCAACAAGAAGTCAACCAGTGCTTTGCTCTCCTTAAACTACTGCACTCCTTCAAGAGTATCGGAGTCAGAATCAGGCCAGAGAACCGCTCCCGCTGACTGATGGTAAAGGAGTAAAAGAAGCACATGGGTGCAATAAGGAAACAACAGGGAAGCTCTGCAATTTCCTTGCATCGCTTTTTATTGTTGAAGATGATGGGGAAATTTTGAGACCTGACACCTTTCCAGTAAATAGGTCAGAAGAGTGAGATGAATTTGAAGTAAACACACAGAAGTCTCAGAGCAGGCAGACAGATTCCATTTCAGTAAATCACTGGGACCAGACGGTGTTAACCCACGAGTCTTGAAGGACCTCAAACGCGGAATTGCAGCAGCTCTGGCCAAGGTGTGTAATGTGCCACTGCAGAGAGCCGTGTGCCGGGGTCTGGCTGCGCACCAGCTGCCACTGTGGCTGCCGGCTGGACGGCTGCTCCAGAGAGAAGAGGACTACCGACCAGTGCCTCACCTTCACACCACACAGTGCAGCAGAACCCGCAGGAAGGAACACGAACACTAAGCATGTGAACACAAGCTCCTCTGGGGAAAAGAGTGAGAGCAGTGCCTAGGAAAGCCTGGTGCAGAAACCTGCAGATAAGATAAGCCTCTCCTGACACTGCTGCTGGAGACAGACCCTCAAGGATGCTTCTCAGGTCCACTTTGGAGGTGCCTGCAGTATTCACAGCTACTCACTCTGTCTGCAGTGTTCTGTAACTTGCATGGAATCACAGAATCTTTAAGATCATCAGTCCAACCATTGACCTAACTGCACCAAGCTCACCCCTAACCAAGTTCTGGAGCACCACATCTATGCAACTTAAACACGTCTAGGAATGACGATTCAACCTCCTCCCTAGGCAGCCTGCTCCAAGGCCTGATGACCCTTTCAGTGAAGGAGTTCTGCCTATGCCTAACCTTGCTTTACCTTTACTTTACACCATGAACAGTTGCAAGGCTTACTCGTACACAAGTACCTCTGCCGAGGCTCATCCCTTCAGGCTGCACTGGCACTAATGCCCCCTCTCCAGACGCGTTCTTTAATTTGCTTTGGCTTCTGCCCAGTCAGCTGTCACAAAGGTCATTTAGATTTATGTGGCCTATAGTGTTCAGCTGTATGGGCTGTCACTCTCACCCCTGTCAGTCATTGTAAGAGCCCACTCCCTCCACCCAAATTTAAAGGCATTGGAGAAAGTCTGCCTCTGCCCACACAAGATCCAGCTCCTTGAGGCCAGTCCATCTGTGTTCTACCTGGAGCTTCACATCAGCTCATTAAACTCTGCAACAAACGCATTATGCTGCCCTGTCTCTGGGCTCCACATGGGGAATGTACACGGGCAGACAGCGTCCTGCCGCGCCGCTCCTCCGCGGTGGCGGTGGTTGTTCTGCACAGCTATGCGCGTGCAAAATACACCTAATACCGCCGGATCGGGGAAGCAGCCGAACACACAAAGCAGTTGCACTGCACATCTATAACGCTGACAGATTTATTTAAGCAAATTAAGACTACTGCAGAGGAGCTATTTTCCAGCTATCTTGGATTGAAATGTTCACTGTTGGAAGCCTAATTTAAATTTTTATAATTAGATTATGATAACAGTTGTGAGCTCAGTACTAAATGTGTAGAGCTCTAAAAGTCCGTGCAAGCACCAATTAATCTATCCTCAGATGCTCTGAGCAAGAAAATGTGTTTACCATGGACTCTTTTATTAGCCTTTCATTTAACAAAGGTAGCTCCCCACAGGGCAGAGTTTTCCTCAGACTGGACTCTGAAGGATGCCGATGATGCCACAGTGTCCTGATCACGGGCTCCAAACAAATGAATGTTGGCTGTTCTCTATGATTTTGTTATGGAGACCCACGAGTCTAGGTCTGAAGAAGCTACGGTCATAGATTTCCCACCCCTGATTCCATCCAAATGAATAATTACCAGTCACGTCCTACAGAGAAGGAGAAAACCACTGCTCTGCTTTTATTTGCTAGCAGTGCACCATATATTTGAGTAAATATTGATTTCCTAATCTTTAAGATAAAGTACCAGAGAACGGCAATTCTGAAGCAGTGGCAGTGCACACAGCACCACACACTCCATTAACCTGTTCTTCCTCCCCTGTGCCAGGGCTTTTTGTCACTCTGGGCAGCCCAGCTCCTGAAGAGTTGACTTTTTTTAATCTCCAACCTCCCAAACACTTCTCGCCTCACGCCTACCAACCTTTGATCACTCTTCGCCGTTAAGGCAGCCCTTCCTCCACTCCTCACTTCTTATGAAGTTAAACAGTAATTGTTAAACAGTTAAATACCGAGCAGGAAGGTCTTGTTCTGATCTGTATTCTGCCTCATGCTCTTTATTTTGGGTGGCTTTGTTTATTTACTGATCCACATCCAACCTATTAGGCAAATGGTGCTGACAGCAAATATTCAAAGACTGATAAATTCCTTTGAACATCAGCAGAAAGCTGCAGCCTGAGCATCCTCTCAGAAACCACAGAATACCAACCACTTCGCCACACGGGGATTTTACAGCGTCAGCTTCACACGTCGGGCTCTAAGCACGAAACACGAATTCATCAGGAGGAAATGGAACACAAAACTAACTTTGGAAAGTCAATAATTACACAACAGGAGCGCTCTTCAGTCCAGCCACCTCACCCGTCTCTGGCCCTGTAAAGAACTTCTGGGCTGTGCTTTCTCATCCTTCTTTAGAGGCAAAATTTCCCAGCCCTGCTCCTCACAACACTGCACCAGCAAAGCTGCAATAGCCTCACTGCAAAGTCACCACCTGAGCCTTCAGTTTCCCAACAGACAGTGTCACTGAAGTCCTTTCCACAAGAGTCAGCAGAGCACGGGGCTGTCTGACTATGGCTGCATTTTCACACGCACATGCAAACACTTCTTTACCATGATCACAGGTGGAAGAGGGCTTACAGCCTGGACTGCTCTCCCCTCTGGCACCATTTTCTTTTATCTTGCACTAACACATCATTTCTTGTTTTACCAAATGAACCATTCAGGCACCATCCTGGTGCTGAGGTGGATTCACAGAGTCACAGGGGCTGGCAAAGCCCTCTGATCTCCTCCAGGCCAGCCCAGGACCTGGCATCACCACAGCAGCCAGACTAGGGCATTAAGTGCCACAGCCAAGTTCTGCAAAGAGAAAGCAACGTGCTCTAGCAAAGAGTGCTGCAGCAGCCACGCATTGCACTAATGCCTGTGCAGACAACAGCGTTAACATTTTCAGTACGAGTTGGCTGCCCACCCAATACCACATTCTCTCCGTTTCCTTTCCAAGGGTGCCCATCCCCACCACACTCTGTGTTTATTAAATCCTGTAGAGCAAGAAGAAATTTGCAGGTGTAAGGCAGGCCTGCCCCGACCGTGTCTGAAACTACTGTAGTAGAAACTTCTAGCTATAGCAAACCGATAAATACTCCTTAAAGGCTACCAATGAAGAAACTAATCACGCGGCTCAAGAAGTGACAGTGCAGGCCAGGCTCTGGATTACAGTCAGGCCACCTATTTAACAACATCCCTTTCAGCTTAGCTGCCTACTTGTCATTAGTTTATACGCTATTTGGAGCAAGTTGCGCACGGCAGTTAGCTCTGTTTATGAGCCCATCAAACAGTGAGGCAGAAGTAATCTGTGCCTGGATCGCCTCGAAAGGAAGATCCATGAGATGACTGGGACAGCAGAATCGATGCAGATATAACAATATGCAATTCCAGCCATCAGGCTCGTGGGGAGAAGTTGGGCATCCAAAGCCTGGAGTCAGTCTGGAACAGTATGCAGCTTCTTCCTTCTGAAATCTGCAGTCATCGTGCAATAAAAGCAGCAATTCCATAACCACCGTCACTGCGAGCTTCAGCCCCCATGACTAGCTGCCCCTTGACAGCAGCACTTAGCCAACAGCACTGTTATTTCATGTGCCGTGACACTTTAGAACTCTGGTTAGGCTGAGGAGGTAGTTGGAGTTCATACAGTCATGGCTAAGCCTGACACCCTACTCTGATTTCTGAACAAGAGCAAACTCCCTTCAGCGGGGAAATGCGTCAGAGCAGCTGAGAATGAAAGTCCACATTATCGCGCAGCCAGCACTAGCAAGGGCACGAATGTTGGGTGTCACCAGGGCTCAGTGCAGCCGTGTATCAGCTGGGTGTCAGCTGCACGGCATCACACCAGAGGTTTATTTTCTAATGATGCCATTGATTTCTTCTGGTGGCGATGCTGCTGGTAGCTGTAAAAGGATGGAAGGTTTCCTTTCTGGTCAAGGTCGGGCTATGCCAGACATAAAACAACAAGGGAAGCCACATCTTTGCCTGAAAGAGCTTTTAGTTTAATTAAAGGAGACAAAGACAAAGGAATGCAGCAGGGATGCAGGCAAGGTAATGACTGCATCGGTGAAAGTGTGCTTCGCAGCAAGGCAGAGGTGGAAGGTAAGGAGCAGCCGTCCAAACTTGCTGGTGTGAGGGGTACTGTGCAGCTGGTGAACTCTACCGACCATCTGCCACCGACCACATGTAAATCCAAATCTACTCCCCTGCGACAGGGACAAGCACAAGCACGCTGCTTGCTTTCGGCAGGAGTCACATAAGTGGCAGGAGCTCCGCAGGGTCTCAAACAAACACTTTCCTAGGCAAAACAGAGCACCCTCAGCTCCTGTGTCCAGCAATGTCAGCTGAACGGGCAAATACACTCTTGCACTTGTTTGCACAGAAAAGGACAGGACTGTAAGGTTTATGGCTCTAATGATTTTTAGATTAAAAGTTAAATTATACAAGAAGCAGAAAATATTAAAAATCTATATGGGGATCATCTGTTTGGAGGGCAGGTAGGCATCCAAACTCCGAGGAGTTGCGGTGATAAAGTTTACATCCTACAGGTACCATTGATCTCGCTGTCACTGCGTTATTAAAGAGTCGTAATGCAGTAATCACGTCACGGCAGCTAGGAGGCGAAGCGGCATCTCATGTGTATAAGGAGTTCCTGAGTATACTTGATCACAGCTGGCTCACGATCTGTTATATTCTCTGTGCCTCAGCCTCGGTCTTATTAAACTCAGCAGGAAAAATGTGGAGATGCTTGGTCAAGTGTGAGTGAAGACTAATGTGGCAACTTTCATCATGCATCAGGGAGACATACAGCTAAACCAACACGGAATGAAAGTCACGGTGTCTACTGGAGGATACTAACTACAGTGTTTGTACAGGTATGAGAAATGAAATGTCATTTCTACTTTAGCTTGGCACCGTCAGGTTCAGGGATTCATCTCTGTTCTCAGCAAGAGGTCTCACACCTCTTGTATCTTTCGTGCCAAGGGCTCCTAGCTGCAAAATGTTGGCATCTGGGCAGCTGTGATCTGTCCTCCTCTAATCCACACCAGAGACAAGGTGCCCTGGAGAAGCATCTTCTGGACCTCAGAAGACACCCTCTAAGCATGTGCTTAGTAACAGAGGCTACACCAAGGGCATGTGCTAGCCCTTCCCATACTGACTTTCAGATACCTGCTGGTTGCTCAATTCAAACTGCTAGATGTTGATTCCAGTGAGTCTGGCTCCCTTCTGCTCCTTCTCCTCATCCTAAGAACCATGTCACCTCAGCAGTGTGGTCCCCATCACTAGCTCTACCTGCCCACACCAGCATCACACAAATTCAGCCTTAGGTCTCTTTCTGTACCTCACAGAACTCTCTGAAGTCATGAAGAAATCAGGGAATAGACTTAGAAGGTTAGCACAGCAACACCATGCTCTGTAACCCTGGTCTTAATGGAAGGACAGCTCATATTCATCTTGAGTCTCAGATAAGGAAGGCTTGCTATTACGAGAACATGATTACTTTTAAACAGTGAAGTGTGGAAGCCATGAAGTGACTTGAGCTAGCTGGTCCATCACAGAGAAAGGCCGATTTCGACACATCCGCCCGGTGCACACTAGCACAGAGCTCCCGCGGCTGTGGCTAGCAAAGCACCGCTGCAATACACACCACAAAGTGGCTGCTGTGCTGCACTGTTGCCCATGGAGTACTGCAGTAACCATCCCCACCAGCCAAAAACCTCTAGGCACCACACTGTTGAAATGAATTCTCTTACCAGATCAGTCTGGAAGACACCGCCCTGGGCTTTCTGATTAGGAAGCTGTACTGCTGTAGACTGAGTGATAAATGATGCTGAGGTGTCATTAAGTACTCCTTCTAACAATGACAGATGACAGTATTTAATAGCTACGGGGCGGGGGGAACCTGCTGTGATCCCAAGTAATCCAGGCATTTACCTTTCATGACACTACATTTATAGAAGGATTCGCAGTTGAACGGTACACATGTGCTCTGCGGTGCTTTCGCAGTCAGCTTTGCCTCGAAGTTGCACAGCATCCTAAACAAATATAATCCAATCAAGCCAAATCGTTTTCCCAACGGCTCTCCAGCTGCAGTGACATTCTGGATCTATAAACCACACACGTACATTAAGAGTACATGTCCATAATTACACTGACCTGCTCAGCAACACCAGGCTTTGCACAGGTGGCTCCTGGTATCCCGTTTCATGTGCTGGAGATGCTACAGACATATCCTGCTTTTAATACTGTGTCCTTGAGGTCCCTCCCCATCCCTCATGATTTCATGGTTCATCCCTGTTCCTCTCTACCAGACGTCATGTGTGCTTTTCTCCTCTGAGGCTCAATTGTTCTTGCCACTCAGCATCCCAGAATGACAGCATCACAGAACATCAGGGGCTGAAAGAGTCTAGTCCAGCCCCCAGCGGGGCAGGATCACCTACACAAGATCACACAGTTACAGGTCCAGGCAGGTTTTGAAGGTCTACAGACAAAATGACTCCATAACATCTCTGAGCAGCCTGTTTGAGTGCTCTTCTTGCGCCAGGGATGTTAGGAAGCCCTTCCTCATGGAAGGGGTGCTCAGAGCCTGGACTGGACTGCCTCGTTCAGCAATCACCTTACAGCAAGCGCTAGCCTGACCCTTTAACAACGACAAAACTCTGACACCTAACACAACCCCTCCTGAGACTGAAGGTCAGTAACAATTTCTCCTTGAACTTCAAGCCAGGAAAGAGTCAGTCTCCTTCACTACCCCGCTTAACCCTCATTCCCCGGTCTTCCCTCCACAGACCCTGTTTTAGCCCAGGTCCTGCCTGCCCACTTTTGTCGCTGCTGTGTTCACAAGCTCCCTGTCTGCAACTCTTTCTTCCCTTGCAACTCCTTCTGTGCCACCTGCTTCACTCCCATAGACAACGCACACCGCCTCGTCCTGTCATCTCTGCCTTCTGAGCCGCCAGCACGGCGCCTCGCAGCGGAAAGCAGACGATGCAGGTGTCCTCGTGGGACAAGTCAGGTAGCATTTCCTTCCACCCGCGACAGCCGGATCCTCAAGGGGACCCAAACAAGCACGCAGCAAATGCAGAGGCGTGTACGTCACGTCACCCATGATGCAGCGCGGTGGCTTAGGGGCTCCTAGATAACCCCCTCACCACCTTCACCTCCGCATTTTTGTTTCTAGAAGCCAGAAAGCTATTAAAGATCAGTAATTATCACCACACCTCCCCAGGAAGCGCTCTCCACAAAATGGCCCTGAGACAGATTAACGCTGCCTTTTTCTGCCATAAAGTCTGGGTTTCAATCGCTGGCGCAATTAAGGGGCCCTGTAAACCATTTTTATTGCCTTTCTGTTCAGACGCAGAGACAATTATTGCGCTGTTTGTATATGCAGCGACTTCCTCCAGCATCGGTCTCTCTCCTTGTTATTAGATTCCACTCCGAACCGCGCGATGAGGAAGGATGGCCACACTCTGATCCCACAGTGTTTGTTTTCATTTTTTACGGCGCGGCAACACAAATGAAAAGAGACAGCTAATGGCCTGGGGAGGAGGACGTGTGGTCTCCACGGGAAGGCTGCGATGACAGGTGTGAGCACTTGTTAAAGAGGTAGGGTGAGAAGACATCGATTTCCCAGAGAAAATGCCTTTTGATCCTTCCGAATACATCTTCCTGTAATTATCCGGCGCCGCGTTCGTCCCGCACGTGTTAATTGGAACACGCTTTCACTTGCACAGGTGGTGGCTCGGGGTAGCTGCTCACGCTGTAACAGCACCAAGTTGCACTAAGAGAGAATGCAGCGCAGCACCTGCCCTTCACAGGACTGCGACTTTGCAGAGCAGCAGCCAGAGGTAGCCAAGCAGCAGATGACTGGTCCCAAATTGCTAAGGACAGATTTGCGAACACAACAACCAGGGCTAGTCTAGCAAATTTAATGGGCCAGGGACTGTTCTCCAGCTTGGAGGCCAACTGGCATAGCACAGCTCTCATCCCTTCAGCTAAACTCTCTCACCTTTGAAAGCAACGTGGCTGCATTCCAGCTGTTTACTGGGCACTGTCCCTGGCTTCGCCCACCTTGCCCGAGTACCTTATTGGACAGGACTTGTTGCCGCAAGCCAGAACACTGCTAGGACAGTCACCAGTGCAGCTGAGCACATGCCCCTGCCTATGCCTATGGCTGGATGCTGCGGAGCTTACGGGTATAACCATGGAAACCACTCTGGATGTTTGGACAGCAGCAGCTCAGAGACGAAGCCTAAGCCCAGCGGTGTGGATTTGTGAAGTGCACGTACAGAGCTTTGTAAGAACTTGATGGATTGTGGCTGCAAAGTGCTTCTTAACCGTGAAAATGAGTTACTTCTGCACTATCCTACCATCGACACAGGCTTCAGATGGTTTATGCCTCTTTATGTACTAAGCAAGGGGACATAATTGCTTAAGGGTGACTTGACAAAATTAAGGTGTCTCTCAGAAAATAGTAACTGACGCTGACCTTGCTTTCATGCCCTCGCTCGGAGATAAGGACTGACAGCCCCCCAGTTCGCAGGTCAGCACGGAGTAGTGGCCGTGTTTCCACTCATCCAGCACCCTGTTCCAGCCTCTCAGCACCCTCACAGCACAGAACTGTTTCCTCATGGCCAACTTCAGTCTCCCCTGTTCAAGGCTGTAAGCCTTTTCCCTTGTCCTCTCACTACCACCCATGTCAACAGCCCTCCCACAGCTTGCTTGTAGCCCCCGTCAGAGATTGGGAAGCTGCTAGAAGGTCCCCTGGGAGCCTCCTCTTCTCCAGGCTGAACAACTGGAACTTGCTCAGCCTGTCTGCATAGGGGAGTTGCTCCAGCCCTCTGATCATTTCAGCTGCTCTCCTCTGGACGCGTTCCATAAGCTCTCTGTCCTTCTTATGTTGGGGACTCCAGAACAGGGTGCAGTACTCCAGGTGGAGTCTCATCAGTGCAGAGCAGGAGGGGAGAATCCCGTTCCTTGACCAACTGTCACTGCTTCTTTTACTGCAGCCCAGGACATGGTTGGCTCTCTGGGCTGCAAGGGCACACTGATGGCTCCTGTTAAACTTCTGCTCCAGCCCCCCGCCCTCAAGTTCTCCTCAGGGCTGTCCTCAATCCTCTCTCCTCCTAATCTGTGTTCATGCATGGGATTGCCTTGACCCAGGTGCAAACCCTTGTGCTTGACCTTGTTGACCTTCATGCAGGTTGCACAGCCCACTCCTCCAGCCTGGCAAGGTCCCTCTGGGTGGCCAACTTTCCCTCCAGGGTGCTGGCTTCACCACACAGCTTGGTGTTGTCAGCAAACTGACTGAGGGGGCATTCAGGGCCACCATCCATACCATCCACAAAGGTGTTAAACAACACTGGTACCAGTTCCAACCCTTGAGGACCAGCCCTCGTCACACCTCTCCCTTGAGACACTGAGCCACTGATCACAGCTCTCTGGGTGCCACTATCCAGCCAGCTCCTTATCCGACGAGTGCTCCATCCATCAAATCCGTATCTCCCCAGGTGAGAGATCAGTGCTGAATACTCTGCACAGACTCAGGTAGGTGATGCCTCTCGCTCTGCCTTTGTCCACGGATGCTGTGACCCCATCGTGAAAAGCCACCAAGCTGGTCAGGCTGGACTTGCCCTTGGTGAAGCCGGGTCAGCTGCCACTAGTCACCCCTTTATTATCTGCTTGCCTTAGCAGAGCCTTCAGGAGATCTGGTGTAGTATTTATTACGGAGCTGTCAATCAGATGAAGAAAAGGATGTGTTCGCTCTTGTGTTATTGCTGCCTCTGCTCTGGATAACGCGGCCGTTACGAGAATCACCAGGAGCTACATTTTAATGAGGTTTTTCTGTGGTGTATCCAGAGGCACATCATTAGCACCGCTGAACCCAAAGACAACACAGACTGGGGACTTTCTATTAAAAGTGCAGTTAATTTGCTTTGTTAACAGCCTCTCTGCCGGCAGTGGTACCTATTCACCTCTCTTTTACCTTGTGCTCCATCCAAAAGTTATGATCTGTGTGAGCCTGCTTCATCTCCTGCTCCCACAGTCGTGTCTGCTTTGCTCTGTTTACTGTGAAACCAGGAGACACTTTCCTTGGCTGCAAGAAGCAGCAGAAAGATATTATGCCTAGAAGGAAAGTGTGCAAAGAAGCGAGAAGCCCTCTCCCAGGGTCCCTGCCCCGTCTCCAAGTTAACTGTTTGACTGTTATTTTGTCAGTACCGCTGACTCTGATCAACGAGAGCAGTGACCTCTGCACCCAGACAGAATTCACCATCAAACACGTGGCATTAAGACAGAACTTATCACCTTTCAAACTCCAGAACTAGATTGAGCGTCACTTAATGATCTCTTACTCCAAATCTAATGAGCAAGTGCCTTCAGGAAATCTGTGATTAAAACACAGCCGGACCAGTCCCTGTTCCTCTGAGCCACACGTGCAACGCACACGGACAGAAATCACCTGACTCATTTCCCACTGGTGTCTTTAGCTTTGCACTCGTGACAGTTCTTTCTGTACTGGTTTTCACTAGGAGCTGCGGATTAACCTTGGCTGGATGGCACACATCCACCAAGCTGCTCTATCACTCCCCTCCCCAAGTGGACAGAGGGGAGAAGATATCATGACAGAGGCCTATGAGTCAAGAGAAGGCCAGGGAGATCGCTCACCAGTCGTGACGAGCAAAACAGACTCGGGAGAGTTAGACTGATTTACTGGCAACCACACGTGAGGAGGATAATGAGAAAAAACCCCCAACACTTGTTAAATCCTCCTTCCCCACCCTTCCCTCTTCTCAGACACAACTTTAGTCCCAATTTTCTCTGCATCTCCTAGAGCAGAGCAAGGGGATGAGGAGTGAAGTTTGCAGTCTGCTCATTACACACTGTCTCTGCTGCTCTCGCCTTCTCCGATGGAGGGCTGCTCACACTCCTGCTCCCACTCCAGCAGAAGGCCCTTCCATGAGAGACAGTCCTCCACTAACGTCACCAACCTGAGTCCTCCCCACTGGCTGAAGTTCTTCATTAGTGTAGGCAGAGTTAGGCTAATGTTCAGACTCAATGATCCTTCTACCCTTCAGATCTCTTCACCCACCCAGCTCGAGGGGAATGAGGAAGGTGTTAGGTGGTGGTTAGCTGTAACCAGGACACTGTTCAGTGGTTCCAGTTCCACATTCCTGCCCAGTCTTGGCTCAAAATTAAGAGCATTTGTGTCCAGGAAAATATAATGAACTTTTAGCTCCCCACCACGACACTGCTAGGGCAGAGGAGCTCCCCCGCTCCCTCTCATCAAAATCCAATAAAGCGAAACCACAAAAGATGAGCACGGAGCTGCTTGCAGTACAAAGATATGTCTGCACTTTCCCCATTTTCACATAAAATGTCTGAGTGAATGACTTCACTAATTTAATTCCCATTTGCTTTGCTGTAATATACCCTTTGTAAAGGTTAGAAGTCCATCTGCTTATTCTTCCATCAGAGGCTCGGCGCAGTTCCAGCTGCAGATGTGGCAGCTCCAGAGCAAAATGTGAAACAGCTTAAGCAGTCTAATTTCCAGCCCAAATGTGAAAGGTTTTTCTCTTAAAGAAAAAATATATACCCCAAATCAGTCTTTGGTTATCAGGCCCATGAATAAGAGCACTAAACAGGGCAGACCTGTCAGAAATTGGCCAAAACCATGATTCTGAGAGCCCAGACAGAGTGCGCTCCTGCTCTCGGTAACTCCCACAACCACAGTTCTTCACCTTCGTTCCAGAGAGATGCTGAAAAACACTAAACCAAGACGCGAATGGTGACCCCAGCAGTGTGTGAGAGCAGGGGGTGGGTTCAGCCATGTTTTACAGCATGAAAGAGCAGCCTTCACACCCCCATTCCCACGCTGGGCAGTGGTGAAATCCCACTTTACTGAAATTGGGTTATTAACAGCTGCTTTGAGTGAATTATGATGTCACCCACGAGACTAACGTGTGCACATGCTCCCGCTCCTTCTGCAATCAAACTAATTGAGCCTGGTTGCAGTTCTGCTGTGGAAATCACCTGCACTGGAGGAAGGAGGGAACCATGCTGTGTAAGGTACTGAGCAGAGTTCTGATCTCCCTAAAACCTTGTTCCAAATTCAGCACAACTCCATCAAGATCAAGCCTCTTCTCTAGGCCACCCAGGGTGCCATGAAGACGCAGGCGGCACTTCATGTCTGAGCTGCGTAGCTCAGGTACTGATCTCCTTTTAGATGATGTGATCAGGAAATAAACCTCACAATCAGTAAAGCTTCTCTGCTATAAAACTCCCATCACTCAGACTTCACAGTATACAGACAAGACTCTTCTCAGCCTTAACCTCATCTGTGAAGCCCACTGGTCCCATTGCTCTTGGCCTCTACATGTTGACAGGGATATGCTTGTACCTTCCACCTCTCTTCCATCTCTGCCAAGCTACAGCACAAAAGCCTTTAAGGGTGACTTCAGAGTCCTCTGTAGCACTGCCACAAAACCCCACAGTGCAGGGCAGCAGAACTTGAATTAAATACATTGCTGGTTTCGTCAGTGCAATTTGGCAACCCTGTGATGTCCTGTGGCATCAAACTGTCTGGGAGTGTCACAGACCTTACCCTCCAGGCAGTAGTCACAGTCTCCCTGCAGTGGTTTTTGTGGTGTGGGTTGGCTTCTGATCTCCATCTATTAGCTCCCTTGGTGAAAGGCTGCTTCTCTCCAAAGCTCTGCTTATGGATCTTTGTGAGAGTAGCACCAGAAGCTCTTCTTACAAGAGCAAAACAACTACTAAGATGTTTACCAAGAGAGTCTTTAAGATCCCTCCAGCCTTCCACACCTACCTGTACCCTCTTCATCTTTCAGTCATCTGGAAGGCATCAATGCCACTCTACCTGTCTGTTCTCTGGCCATGTTGACAGGAACCATCTCTCATACACAGGTTTCTCAGAAACCCCCACCTGCCCTTTTCTATTCAACCGAGACAACTTCAAAGTGAAAGCCCTGTTCTTCTCCCCGAGAACAGTGCTCCCTTCTGTACAGAAAGCACCCAGCTCCTCCACAGCAGGGGTTGACCCAAGGGTGCCCTTAGCAGAGGCTACCAGTGGCTTCAGCTGCACAGACCTGAAGTATGCTCCTGCCGTAACGGGCACGAACACAACGGACAGAAGAGACGTCAGGCAGAGCTTGACTGGGCAGCAACATCACACTTCTTCCTTTTCCTTGCTGCAGTGTTGCTAGGAAAGGGTACTAGAAATACATCTGCACAGACAAACCCTGTTTTCTTATCAGCTGCATCCGTGCTTTCCCTTGAAGAAAATCCTAACCCAAAAAGAAGTCAGTAGTTAACAGCAGCCAAGGGGGAACAGTCCACTTCTGGCTGTGCGTTTGGCACCTGCTTACAGCTACAAGACAACAGAAGAAAGAGAGCTGAGCCCAAAAGGAAAGTCAAGTGTGTCTGAGTGATTCTTGGGTTCCCAGGTTACGAGGACTAGGGGCTAGCATAGAAAATAAATGGGCTTTTTGTTTCAGAGATAAAGGTGGAAGTAGCCTGGTAGAGAAGTTTTGAGTCCAGCTTTACTGCTGAAGTTTTCAGTTGAAAAGACCAGCCGGATACAGAGGTCTGGATGAAACCTGTGATGTCAAAACAAGAACAGCACTCTCTGAAGCGACAAAGCCAGACGCGCGGCTTCCACCTCCACAATGTGGAGAAACAAGCTCCTCTCACATCAGGCTTTTTTAAGGACTGTGTTTCATTTTTCCTGAAAGGTTCAGTGCCACCAAAGCAAAAGACATAAGAAGATGAAAGAAGACAGAAGCAGAAGGATCCAGTATGTCCTGGGTTTCCAGACACACAACGAGTCCTGGGTAATAACGAGTCTTCTTCCCTTTGACTGTTCTCTCACTATTTCATCATCTCTTTTCTCTCCAGCTTCTTACTCCCAGTGCTATTTTGAAACAGGCACAGTCTAGGAACAGACAGCTTTTGAGAGGGTTTTATCCTGGTTTTCCTTATGTGTTGACACAATCCCATTGTTTCCTTCTGTAGCTTCTTCATCCCTTCAGCGGTTTCCAGGACAGCCCTGAGAGACACTGCTGGGCTGTCCTGTGCAATGATCCGTGTCTCCAGACTGCTACGGGAAAGCAACATCACCTTAGTTTCCCCACTTAGGAAAAAGTAGAGCAGCACCTTAAGGCTACAACAGCCCTCATGATTTTATGACCACTGAAAATGAAAACACACTTCTGTTTGTTTTTAACGTAGAATTTGAAGTCTTTCCCTGTCAGAGCATGAATTTCAGCCCATCTCCCCCTAAGACCCCTCTGTACTTGGGCCACTCCTCTTCAGTGAGCAATCCTATTAAGCACAAGGAGCTCCTGCCTTACCCGTGTTCTGCTACATAACACATTTAGAGCAGACAGAGTTCCTGCAGATGAACTTGGGATTTATTCTAAAACACAGCTATCACTTTGTTAAGTGTCAATTTTAAATCATGTGGAAGGTTTCTGCTCTCAGTTTCACCAAGCACAGGCATCTTTAACAATGGAAAGCCACTGTTAGGCAACCAAAAACCAGTTTCTCTCAAACAAAGAGCCCGCACAGATACACAATACAGCAGAAAACTCTGCTTTACAGCAGTCAGGTTTAAAAATACCCCTAACACAGGCTGAGAGATTTGCTAACAGCAACTGTCCCCTGTATTACTGAGGATCTCATTCAATTCAAGCCGTGTAAAGCCAAAACAGGACAGCTAGGGTGATGCAGCCGCTCTCTACCGCCTAAGCATGCACTATACTCCTGTGCCAACACCCTTCTCTAGGAGAAGGTCATCCCTTAGGGCAGTTACAAGTCTCTCTGCTTTCATTCAGAACGACCAGGGACATGTTACAGTAAAGAAATAAGCCTAGCTAGGCCTGACTATGAATATTACCTGCTCCTACTTCCCTGGATTTTGACATAACCCCTTTTGCAAGTCGCAGAGGAGATGGTGGTCACCTGACTGCATCTGATATACATCGAGATAAAAGGTTTTATCATTTTTAATACATCAACTTACTTGCTCCGCTCTCTGCTGCTGACACATCAGCTGGGTCGTGGTGATCAATACAAGCAAAGAAATGCTGAGATACCCGATTCTTTATAACCCTCCCCATCAGTGCTTCACGCAGTACTCAGTACTGAAGCTTTACGTCTGAACCTGCCGAGCTACAAACGTCATTCGGATTACAATGGAATGGCAATAAGTCTGGAGCCAGAGATCCAGATATGTAAAATATCCGAGTTCACTAGGAAACCACTTCTTAAAGACAGGAGTGATCAGACACTTTACTAATCCCCTGTAAATGCTCCAAGAAAAGTGCATTTGTTCTGCTAGCATTTAGCTGGCTCTAATAAATCACACTCTGAGTGCACCAGCATCTGATTACCGATCTACCTTACAACGTGTCATAGAATCATAGAATCACCAGGGACTGGAAGGGACCTGGAAAGACCATCCTGTCCAGTCCCCCTGCCACAGCAGGATCACCCAGACCAAGTCCAGGTGGGTTTCAAACAACTCCAGAAAAGGAGACCCCACAAACCCCTGGGCAGTTCCCCACCACCACCCCCAGTGCCCCGTCACCCTCACTGCCTATTTGAACAGTTAACTGCAAGTTTAGAAGCTGAAGACTGACAGTGACGGGATTCCTCGAAGGAGGCAAAAAGTCCCAGTTTGCGGACGTTAACCTTGTTGATTTGATGTCCTGCAAGGACTGGAGCCAATCTGTATCCGAAAGTTTCTCTCTAACGCCTCTGTTTTCAGCCTGGAACCTGCCTGGAATGCGAACTGCACTGTAACTGCCACCTCTTGCCAGGGAGAGAAATGGGCTCTGCGACCATCAAATCAGAGAGACACATCTCTCCCCAGCCAGACACAGGCAACACCCTGGCAAGTTTTAATCCAGCATAAGCAATTTAATTATAGTTATCACAGAGAACAGAGTTACAAAAGGACGGGGTAGCTTTGTCTAAAATACAAACGATGCGGGTGCATTCAGCATGCGACCCCGCAACGCTTTGGCTTCCAGCACACAGTCCATAAAGCATTTCACGACACCTGTGCAGCAGCTCTGTGAATTCAGCACTGTGGCAAATGGAAATGCTGGCACAGACAGGTAGGTTCAACGACAAGGACAGCAGTGGAAAGAATCCTTAACTCATCCAGGGAATCACAACTAGATACGGGCATCTCCCTGGAGTCCCTTCTGCTGTTATCTGTGAGAATGGGAGCACAAACTGAGATAAAGCTCCAACCCAAAGCTGAAACTGTAAGAAAAGGAAAGTCTTGTACATTAATTTGGCTGGTGTGGGAGCCTGCTCAGATGTCACCTGGCCTAGACGCTGTAGGAATTACTGAGCTGAACTTGCATTGCTTCGCACTACACCCAGCTAAGCCACCACAAGAGATCACTGTGCGTTACCTACATCCTTCCAAGCAGATGAATATTCACGGTACAGCCCCAAACTTTAACCAGTCACCTCATCGTGCCTCCACGTCACTGCTTGACCAGTTGATCAGATTTAGTTTGTGTGCTGCTGAGATGAAACAAAGCCAAGGAGCATTCAAAACCCCTCAGAAAGACACGGGCGACAAACGGAACAGGCCAAAGACAGGCTCAGCTGAGGAGAAAGCTACAGACACACCTAATGCAAACGCCACACAAACCCAACATCCAAACACATGCTGATCAGCCACTCCTTACACAGCTGGGCAAAACTCTGTTACCTTCTTCCCCTGATGAAGCGGGGAAAGCGAGTGAAGGATCAGTAATTGGGTATCACCACTCAGTTTCTTACTGATATGATGCTATTTCTTCTGCAGCCATTGCGTGCCCACCCTCATTAGCACTGGCACGGCAAAGCACAGAAATACTGGGAAATCTCCAGCCCAACCTGGCAGAAGATGGGCTGATGCCCCTGTCACAATCTGCAAGATTGCCAAACCTCGCCGTTGCTGCAAAGCGTTTGGCAAGACCTGCTCCCGTCAGCTTCAGTACCGTACGGAGGAAAACCGACCCTCAGCTCTCGACGCCGTGATTACTGCACCCTGCTGCAGTTGAGCGTGGACCAAAGGGTGTGAGCACGCGGCTGCAACGCTGCTTGATCCTGGGCAGCACAGACACTACTGACAGGGCACCGCCTGATCTGCAGTGCTCCATCTGCCAGCTGCAAGAGCGAAAAAGGGAGAGCAATTAAGAATATTAATCAAGGCTTGAAGTGCTGCATGATTCATGATTCCAGGGAAGAAAGGCCAAGATACATCAAAAGATAACGTGTTTGCCTAAAACGAAATAGAGGCGTGATTGCTTTAGTCCCGCTGCTTTAGCACAGTACGGTTTTTCCCTGACTGCACTCAACTTTCCACCAAGACTCCCGCACTCCCTCTCTGAACAGTCAAGCACTTAGCTCAGTCGATCTCCGTCTAATTTCCAGCTTCTGATTGCTGAGGCCCTGAGTTAGCACTAGAGTACCAGCAGCTAGGTTATTTCCCCGGTGATCCTCATTCTGGTCTTTATGAAGTCGTTTCATCCCTTCCAGTCACAATTTGATGATTGTGAAAGAAAAACAAAGCAGCACAAGTTCCTTTTTGATTTGCGGGTGAATGTGCATCCTGTAACAGCGTCTGATTCCTCTTGTGAGATTCCTTGGGAAGATTAGCAAAACCACTCTACAAGTTCTATGCAGAAAGTTCTCTTTTCTCTACAGCCGAGGGATTTCCGCGCAGAGCTGTAGCTCTGGCAAAGCAGCTCCTTCCACACAGAAAAGTCAAGCTGTGTGAAGTCCCCAAAGGTGCAGATTGATGCCTGCAAACCCTCAAACATTAAGATCAGACTCCTGAGTGCAAGGAGTACAGTACAGGTTGTTCATCCAGTGCCTTCTCCAGAAAGAAGACTCCAAGTTGTACGGCACCACGTTTGGAAGTCTGGCTCAGCTGGGGGATAAAGATGACAACAATTACTTTGTGCTCCTGTAAAGCAGGGGTGCTGGCGTTTGTTCCACGGGCTTTTTCCCAGGAGCTTTGGTCACAGGGCAGTTTGCTCCTGTCCAGACAAACTAAGACAAGACTGCCATTTTCACAAGTAAACATGACTCCCCAGCTTTGAAACAGGCCAAAAGCAGCACCCATGAAGTTGAAGAACAACAGAGAGAGGCTTTTTAAAGAGATTAAAGTCTTAGAAGAGGGTGATACGTTATCAAGCTCTGCAGGAGAAGATAAATAACCTCAGATTGCTCTGAAACCATCGAAACAGGAGCTTTAGATAATTTGGAAGCATTTCAAGGTCTGCATGCCATCCTTTGCGATAAAATAAGGACCCTGGCACTTGATGCCCTCTGTCACTAAAGGATGACGTATACCTCAGGCAGGTTAAAACCGGGTGACACAGTGAAAATGAATGTATAGATGAAAAAACATGAGGGGAGGGGGCAGTATCTGGAGAAAAGGACAAAGAATTAGAGCTCTCTGTGTGCTGACAATATTCCAGGCAGGATGTGACAGAGGGCACAGCACACACCAGATGTGTCATCCTCACCGCTGATCAAAGCTGCCTGCAAGAATGCATGAAGCTTAATCCTAGAAAATGCCAGGGACAGGCTGGGTGTTCTGACTGCTGCCTTCAAGTTTCCTTCTTAGGGAGGAGGGCTGAGCACCTGGATGGCCTGATGTTTGCTCAAAGAAAGGAAACCTACATCAAAGAGAGGTGTTTCTCTTTTTACTGAAATACACAAATAATGATCAATCCTCTGGGAAGATTCAATAAAGACTGAACAGCAGCAGTTGAAGCTAAAATTCCTTTGTGCAGTGACTCTTGTTTGCTGCACTTCCCACCACTGCCTTTCTTACAGCCTCCAGCCTAGGACTGCACTGCCCCCTTCTTCAAGCACAGTAAAAGATCTCAGGTGAAAACTCTGTGTGAACTCAAGGAGAATCTATGCCCAACTGAATGCTGCTCGTCAACAGGAATCTCCTTCTCCAGTACAAGTAGCGTGCAGAGGACTAGTACTGTAAAACTGTGGCTGATTCTGCTCTGAACTACTTCAGAGTCACTCAGAGAAACTGCATTCGCTGTCCCAGAACGGTCATCTGGAGTGGAAGGCACAGGGCTGAGGCTGTTTCTGCCGCGTGGTCTAGAGCAGGCATCCAAGATCAGCTTGTACTGCGCAAAATCATGGGGAGCTGTCTGCCGTGTAAATGCAGACAGCAAGTTCTCCACTTCAGAAAGCCCCACATAAGATACAGTACCTCCCACCGCAAAATCCCTGTCTCTCTGTGCATACACATGAACACAGAGAAACTCTGCAGCAATGCAGTCAAATCACGGAATCACAACAGAGCAATCCTGGCTGGAAAGGAGCTCCCAGCTCCCCCAGCCCAACCATCCCCACCCCAACACAACCCCTCAGTCCCTGAGAGACTGAC
This sequence comes from Upupa epops, assembly GCA_013397515.1. Lineage (NCBI taxonomy): Eukaryota > Metazoa > Chordata > Aves > Bucerotiformes > Upupidae > Upupa > Upupa epops. The sequence continues at coordinate 213,001 of VZRI01000063.1, read as the reverse complement.
AGACACAGCCTGACCCCCTCCCTGCTGCCACTCGAGCAGGGTTGAAGCACCATGGCTACAGGGTTCTTCAACACCTCCAGGCAGGGGGACTCCACCACCTCCCTGGGAAGGCCCTGCCAGTGCCCAACCACTCTGGCTGCAGAGAGTCTCTGCCTCAGAGCCAGTCTGACCCTCCCCTGCCTCAACTGCAGAGCAGTGCCCCTGCTTCTGTCAGCAGGCACCAAGGAGAAGAGGCCAGCACCCACCTCTCCACAACCTTTCTTTTGGTAGTTGGAGAGGGCAGTGAGGTCCCCCCTCAGCATCCTCTTCTCCAAACTCAACCTGCCCAGCTCCCTCAGCCTCTCCTCAGACGACTCTCCTCTAAGCCCCTCACGAGCTTGGTAGCTCTGCTCTGGATCCGTTCCAGCATCTCCATGTCACACCTATCGTGAGGGGGCCAGAACTGAACACAGTGCTTGAGATGAGGCCGCACAAGGGCTGAGTACAAGGGCACCACAACTTCCCTTCTCCTGCTGCTCATTAGGAATTTCATCTCAGCCATTCTTTACTCCATGAATTCCTGTCTTTTCCCTACAACTGGTTTTGGGTTTTCCTCTTGCACAGGTTGTAGAAGCAGAAGAGGATACAGACCTAACAAGCTTCAATTAGGCAGTGTTGTGACTCCCCAGCTGCAGACAGGTTCCTTACCGGTAGTTTGAGATAGAAAGGATTTCTTACGCCATTATCAAGATCTCTTCTGGCAGGAGCTTTCATAGCGCTGTCAGATTAGTCCCCCTCATTAACTGTCAGACACTATCAGGGTTCCAGTGGGAGAGAGGAGAAGGAGGGAATACAAATCCTCCCATAGATTGGATGGCCTCTAGGAAAGAAATGTCACTTAATGACATTTAAACAGCAGATAATACCGGGCAAAATAAAGGGCAGCGGGGATTTTTTTCCCTGTATTTTTTCCTCCAGAACTCCTAGAAGAAATGTTTGTTAGCACTCGCTCACAAATTGGCTTTGCAAGTGACTTGGAGGCTTTATGTCAGAAATTACTCACAGATCACTGGAGGGATAACAGAGCACCGTCTGCAGCTCCAATAGCTTCCTGTACACATCGTGACTGACAGCAGCTCCCTTTCATCCTCAGGCAGTGGACAAATTAAAAGACAATCCTGGTCCCTGTGTTTTCCCCCTGATTACTGTTCACAGGCTCATAGCTGTGCCATGCTGTAGTACCACCACAGCACAGACACTTCTCTCTACGTGAAGCAGGGGAAAATAGAAATGTCTAAAGAGCTGCTTTTTCAGCAGCTTTCTTCCTTAGGAAACTTCTTCTGACTCAGCCTTTGAACTTAGCACATCCTTTATACCCCAGCAGAAGCACAAGCTGCCCCTAACCACCCATGAACAGAGCTGATTCGATGTGCCCTCCTTCAGCTCTTACTTCCACCATCGATTTCTTGTGCTCCTTCGCCTCAGAAAATACCTAGAAAGGCTAAATTAGGACTTAAAGAAAACTAGAAGAGACAGAGACATTTGAATCTGGACAAGAACACCCCCATGTACCAGCAGCATGGGCACTGACCTGCTGGACAGCAGTGCAGGAGAAAGGTACCTGAGGGTCCTGGTGGCCAGCAGGATGACCAGGAGCCAGCAATGAGCCCTGGTGGCCAAGAAGTCCAAGGGCATCCTGGGTGGATTAGAAGGTGGGTGGTTAGGAGACGGAGAGAGGTTCTCCTTCCCCTGCACTCTGCCCCGGTGAGCCCACATCAGTGGTCACACCCTATCAGCCCCATATTCATATTGCCCAGTGGATTGGCTTCAACAAGAGGAGTAGAGTGGGATCCATCCCCTGGACTGGTTGTTCACATACTCCTTTGGGAATCACACGTGAGCTGCAACCCACCCAGAAATGAAGACATCAACCATAACAGTGCAGAATGGTTTGGATGTAAGGGACTTTTTAAGGCCATCTAGTTCCAAGCCCCATGCCACAGCCAGGGACCCTTCTCATCAGACCAGTTTCCTCAGAGCCCCATCCAACCTGACCTTGAACACTTCTCTGCACATGTTCAGGTGTCTCACCACCCGCGTCCTGAGGAATTTCTTCCCAAGATCTAACTGAATCAGCCCCCTTTGGTTTGAAGATCCTGACACGGAAACTGCTTACACGGTGTCGCGATGTGCGCAGAGCGAGAAGCGATGGGAAGCCCAGCAGGCAATCTAGAGCCTTAGCTACAACAACCATGAACAATTCTGCACGAGCTTGGGGGTATTTCCAGAACTGCTGGTTTGCACAGCACGCTCCTGGCCTTGGACTAACCTAAGGGTCGGGGGAGATGGCTGTGAACACAGCCAGGGACACGGTTCATCCACAAAGGACTAAACGAGCCCCACACGGTGGCTGCTCCTGGACAGTGACCTGAAGGTTTTGCCACAAGACTGATGCCACCCACTGAGTGCATGTGAGCAGCCTGGCAGTTTGTCAGCTGAAAGAGACACTGACCTCGGAGTCAATCCAATATAGAAACAGCTATCACCACGGTTTTCAGTGAGCGCAGTCTATCTGTTTCTGAACTTAATACCCTCATGGCTAATGCTGCTGTAATACTTTCTTGCCTGGCTTGTACTTCCTCCTTCTCTATTGTTGAAAGCAATAGCCCATTAACCGGCAAACAGCAAAGCCATTACATTCCTACTCCTAGCAGTCTTTGAAGACAGTCTTCCTTTTGTCTCCATCGTTATCTAAAATGTCAGGAGAACCACAAGGAAAGGGAACTCCTTTCTCACTGAGCAGCACAATCCCGGGCAGGTAACACCAAGTGGAAAACGTTTCTAAATGATGGGCAAAGGGAAAGTAAGAGCTCTATGGAACCTGAAGGGCCTCCTGCAAGTTTGCAAGAGTTATCTGAGCCGTTGCTTTTCTTCCCTACAGCTGGAGCGAGAATGTGATCTATTATTACACTACCCCTGATGGTGGTGAGACCAGCCCCCAGGACACTGTCAGGGAGGACACTGCACACAGGCAGGAGGAAGCACTCCCTTGGACAGCACTTCCGCGCTACAGCGTGGGAAATGATGCTCTGGACCATAAATAGACTCTTAATTGCCACAAGTGCACAGCCTGTAGGGATGTGAGGGAAAATCCCTTGAACCCCTTCCAATCTAGATAGGATAGTGGGTTTATTACAGAGACAACATTCAGTCTTCATGCCTTGAGAAAATAGAAACTTAGCACCTTCCACCACTGACCGTCTCCCAGAAAAGCCCAGAGACCCTGAGGAGCCTAAAATCCATCAAAGTTAAGAGCTATTCTGAGCATACAAGAAGACAGATTTATTTGTTAGAGTACATTTTAAAGCCTTTAAAATCTAGGCTGCATTTTTTTCAGCAGTAGCTGGGAGGTTAAAACTAAAGGCACTGGGGACACAAGAAACAGTCTTTTGGAAAAGCAGCTCTCTTGTTATGAAGAGTCAGCAGCTCTGACAATGGGGCGATCCAGTTGTAAAAATACAACTCTAAATACGGCTTTCTGTAGCCTCTGACAGGCAAAAAAGGAAAGCAAGAAGGTTATTGTAGAAATGCAAACAGATAACAGCCTCCACAGCGGAAGGGGTGCTGCACATCAAGTGACACCTCATCCATCTGAACAGACAAATGACGAAGCCTTGCTGACAATCGGCGTGTCATTCCCTTCCTTCCAATGTCACCAATACCCTGCAAATATAGAGCTGTTAGAGCTAATTTTTCCAGCAAGGGGGTGGGGGGAACATTACTAAAACAATGTGACAGACTGGATGGAATTAGGTTAAGGAGGAAAATAACTCTGGAGGGCAAAGCCTGCGCAAGCTCGTAATAAAAACTCACCGACATCAAAAGTTGCACTGGGGCTGGAGCCCGCCCGCAGGGGCTCAGCCCTGTTGCAGCTGAGTGCCATGCTGCTGCAGTAGCCCCAAGAAGAGACGTCCCTCATTTTACCTATAATTTTGCTCCAGTATAAAGAAAATAGCACAACCCTCGACTGAACCCACTCTGGGAGTGTGGATTTCAGAGGAACCCAGAGTTCCACACTGCAGGAATGATGGATTTCTCACTCGGCACATCCCTCCATGCTCAGAGTCCATTTCAGATCTGAACTTCCCCATCGATTTACTGATGTTGAAAGAGCTGCTGTCCTCTGGCTGTTCAGTCCTTCTGAACAAACGCACAGTGAGCATTTTCTCCCACCAAACTTGCTGCGGCTCCTGGGACCATCTGAAACCCATTTACAATATCGCAGATTGGGCACCACAATCATGGGAGCTAAGGATAATAAATAATTCCCGCGGCCATCTGGACGCTTCGAGTGGCGTCCTTCTCAAGTTTGTGCTTTAGTTCCTACTGGCACGGAGCTGGTACAACGTGGAGAACAACAGCAGCAAGTTAAATTTACATGAGCAGAAGAATAGCTGCTAATTTGGAATCGACAGGGGGAAGAGCCGACATTAATTTAAACGCCATCTACACAGCAGTATTCATGAAATTTGGTGGCTATTCTGTAGCTTGTCAAGTTTATTGATGCAGGAGAATGGTTTCTTGATTATCAGCGCTTGTGCTTGCAGCAGTGTACACCACAGCGCCCCGGAGTCAAGGGTTTGTTTTGATACCTTTTCCCTGCATCTGTGGCTGTCCCCGCAGCTGATGGCCGCGGTGTATGTCCTGTGCTCCCTGTATTGTTATGTTTGCTGTGGGTTGCAGGGTAGGCTGACAGTATCGCACCGAACCCACAGACCACCTCTAGCTCTGTGCTGCTCACAGGCATGGGGTGGGAGAGCTGCCCTGCCCTGCCCTGACACACAGCGTCGAGGAGCAGCCCACTGCTATTATCACGCGTTGTGGCCCCAGTGAGCAGCGACAAGGGCTAATGAGTGACAGCTCTGCAAGCAGGGAGAGGTGGCCTTTTCTTCCGCTGTTTTGTGGCTACCCCTGCAGGCAAGGAAGATGCAATCTTCAGCTCCACAAGAGAGGCACTTGGGGAGCACATGGCACTCAGCACTGTGCGTGTAAACTCACTCGGCGCTCCTCAGAGCCACAGCAGATATCTCTCAGGAGTCAAGCGAGTAAACCAGCGGATTTGCTCAGGTGGTGAGCAGGAGGTCAAGCGACGAGCCATGGCAATGGGAAGGGACTACCTTACAGTCCCACTCTGAGAGAGAAAGTGTGGGGAAATACTATTGCTTTAGCCCACTGAACAGGTTTTAGAAAGGTGGCGGCAGAGAGAAAGGATGTGCACGGCTCCCACAGGGCACACTCTCGTTTCATTAGAGCACCAGGCCACTATCTGTCACCACTCTTTGATGTGATGATCATCAGTGCAGAATCAGTTTGCCCTAGGAGAGCTGATCAAAGATCATAACTTCAGAAAACGTTGTGTGAGGCAGGCTGATGCCCTGCTATGCCTGTTTATTCCATGGGGGTTCACCCAAGCTGTGAGTCATCACCAGCCCTCCAATTTATTTCAATTACTTGATCAAACACAGCATAAAGAATCCAATTAGCATCTTCTGACTCAAGCAGGCCCACATAGTGTTCTTTAAAATAAATACATAAAAATAATAATGAGAGAGACTTCTGCCTGCAAGAAGCATCCTTCGAGTGAAATGCTGGTGGGCTCTGATCTGGACAGGATGACATTTGGATCGTTGTGAGCTTCCACAAGGAGAGCACCGCAAAGTTTCGCCCCTGTTAAGTTGAAGTAATGCCCCGATACTCTCTCGAATGAGAACATGCCTCCTACTGGGCCCCTCGCAGCTCCCTCTGCCTGGTATACCACACTAACCTTGCAATCGATACCTGTCACCGGCACAGGCAGACAGTGGGCAGTGTGACGGTTTGAGCAAGTAGTGCATAACCTGTTTCTTTGGTAAGAAGAAGCAGTTCCTCACTCCAGTTCCTCTTCTAACACTGTTCATAGCAAAACATGGTCTGCAAAGTATGTAGGGCATGCTTCCAGTTTGAATGGCAGAGCAGGGAAACACAGCTTGGGAAAATCCAGCTGCTTGCGGGGTCTGTCACTGTCCCGTCCCTGGGACGAGCCAAAGCTCGTGCACACCAGGGCCATGGGAAAGGGAATAAACTCACTATTCCTTGTGCTGCTTCAGGTTCAACCCTTGAAAGCCAGGGGGTGTAGAATAGGAACACACACCCTGGCATCATCTGGGGGAGGCTGGCACCTACAGAGCTCTTGCTTCTGGCCACATCTGCTCACTTCACAGGATCCAGATCCATGAGTCCCCAGGACACTTCCCCATAGCCTCTAGATCATCTAGGAGGGAAGGAGTAGAAACCTCTACCAGAGCAAGTAGTGGAGATACAGGGTCAGGAAAAGGCTGTCTGCTGTGCCCATAAATTCAGGAGCAGTGAGGGTTCTGCAGCTGCAGCTGCCACGCCATGGGTATGCAGCACCCCGTGGTGTGCCACAGGGCTTTCTAGTGCAGTACCATAAATAACCCAACAAGAACTGTTCAGTAGGGCATTACAGTTGTCCCTAGAGGAACCCCTCAGCGCACACTTTGCTCTTTTTTTATAAGCAGATCTCTTTGGGCTCCTCAAGACTTCCTCAGGGAGCCATCTCCTCCCCTAGCTTGCCTTACCCTCGCCAGCAAGCTCAATCACACAGTGACAGTCATAACTCAGCACTCCTACACCGGACATGGCATTTCCACGTGCTCTGGGTGCAGGTTTCCATAACTGCAAGGCAAACAGGTACCGACTGCACCGCAACGGTAAAACAATCTTCTTCCCCTTGTCAGCAGAGCTCTGCTGCCTCTGGCGACAGTGACAAACCCAGAAACCCCCTGCAGATTATGTCTGATGCTCACGCTTCAGGTAGTTGTTTAAGCTATAGCTTTTCAGACTAGTTTGTCTACTTCACAGCACTCTCCTGGAACCAGGATTTCTTTCTGTTTGAGTCAATGAGCGTATTTCTACTCTATCAGAGGGAAGCGTTTGCAGCAGGCAGCAGGTCTGTCTTTGAGGGGTATCGCTTAGGTAATTTATGACAAACAGTTGCATTGCATTAACTGGAGGAAGAGGCAGCCGCAATTCCACAGAGCCATTGGCCAGGCTTCCCTCTCAATGTCCTCCATGCTGAGGGTAGCTCTACCAGAGACAGGCAGTATCACGTGAAGCTGCCTGAAATAACTGCACATCAGAACAGATATACTCACTGCCACAGAGATCTCTGCTTTGCCTAATTAGCACTGCTGAGAAGCAGAGCTGATTAACCAGGGCAAAGAGCCACAAAATCACAGCTACCCTGCTTCCAGCACTTCAGCGAACTCGTTAGTGCTGTCTTGGGCATCGTTGCGCAGAACCGAATTTGTGAATGAAGACCTGGAGGAGGGAAAGCATCTGATAAATGCTGCAGCTCTCTGTGCCCCTGATTAGAAAAAGCCCCTCAAAACCTGAGAGGTGGGGGAGAACTCCCACCGTGAATCTGGGTCGTAGGCTGCACGCAAGTCTTGCGGAACAGAGGGCTCGTTACCTCTACCCACCCTGGTGCGAGCTGCCAGCCTGGAAAGGATCTGCCACAACGGGAACACCCCAGTGCACACTCCTTGTGCTTTCACGTGGAGACACAGAACAGTCAAGGTTTCCCGTGTCACCAGAGGGAAGAGCCTCCCTCTAATAGACCACTTTGCCCTCCTAATGATGAACATTATCTAATAGCAACTGCAGCCCTAAAAACAGCAGCAAAGAACTCTCATTACAGCCACTGGAGTAGTTACAGTCCCATTTCATGGAAGGAACATGCAGGTGGTAATAACTTCCCCAAAATGAAACTAAATGGTGCTGTCACTAATTCCATTTAAGGCACCGTCCAAATTAGATGTGCCTCTTCCTTCACAACATTGCTGGCTATGAGGTTTAATCTCACCGAAATCTTTCTCTACAACAAGAAACTAATACCACAAGCTGATAAGAAAACAACACGCTTGATAAATAAATGTTCTTCGCTACAAACACGCATGTGCCGTGGCAGCCAGCAGCCCCATCCTCCCTCTCTCCTGTGACTTCCTCCCAGCTCTCTGAGGTGTGCTTTCACACCCCCTGCAAGCACCAGGCTGTATCACTATTACTCGCTTTTAAAGGAATTTCGTGGAAAATGAAGTCCTTCAGCCACACTGCACCATCTCTTACAGATCCCGAGATGTTCTGACATTTCAGCATGCAGCGATTCCAGAGCAGTTCGCCTGGGTATCACTCAGAGATGAAGACGAGGATGAAATATGTCAGCCGTATATGAAGATGAATCTTTGCAGTAAAGCAAATCCATTTACAAAATTAACAGCTCTCTGTCACACTCCCATTTGTATGAGCTCCACGCAGGTCCAGGGAGAGGAAAAGCAAGCCATGGCTCTGCTGCAAAGCTGTTTTGTTTTTGTCTCAGAGAGAAGGATGCGTTCAGAAAGAGAAAGTCTCTCTTCTATAGGAACAGTTGGTTGTGCATAAAGGCAATAAATTAGCGTGAAGGTTAACGCTATTGAAAGGCATCAACAGCAGCAGATAACAATAACTTCATCAAGAAGCACTTAGTACTCCCAGCACCAACAAAAAGACAGAAAAAAGAAAGCACAGGATTTGACAGCACTGCTACAAGAACGATAACTTTTCAGGGCCACAGAAGGATAGAAACCCTTAAAGTCACAATGAAGAACATCTCAAACCCTTTATTTTCAGTACACAAGAGTATCTGTGAGTGTTCAGAGTGTGAAAAACATACCATTCTTTTGATTTTCTCCCAGGTCAACTGCCCACCAGGCACCGACAACAATCAACTATTTCCTCATCCTCAGCAGAGGCAGCCAGCTCCCCAGGTAACCTGCCAGAATGCCACCAAGGTCCTCCAAAAACTGCTGGGGGCTGTAGCCCATCCAGCAAGACTTAAAAATCAGCCTCTTTGTTGGAAGGGCTCATTCATGGATGAGAGAGACAAAGCAAGAGGTTTGCGTTGTAATTCCTGGGACAGAAGACAGCAATATCTACACTTCACTGATTCAGATGGCTGCCAGCACTGCAATGAGCTACAGAGCTGAGCTAAGGTTTGAGGGATCTCTTAGTAGACCTCTGCAAACAACCAAGATTTCAGTTGCAGGTAGTTCAGGTCAGAGGTTTCATGCTTCTGGACCTGGTGTTTAGATTCAGACCCTTCTTTTGAGCTGAGAAAGGACCCGTGTAATTGTTTCAGACTTTACCTGTTGGTCTTTCCACAGGCCTTCATTGCTTAATTCCCAAGTCCCCTACCCATGCTCCTAAGCAGAATGACCACTCGGTCCATCCTATCCACACCAAATTACTGTACTTAAATCGAATGACAGAGCACGTATCCCAGCTCTGCAAGGAACACCTCCCATCCTGCTCATCATCGCAGTGCTCCCCATATCGACACCAGGACACTAAGGGCAAATGCAGTCCTGTGAATTACTGGATTCATGAACAGTTCTGGGAAATGCAGATCACTGAGCTCAAAAAAGAGTGGCAAATCAACCAGGAACAAAGTATGGCTTGTCTCGGGGAATCAAACACTAGCCCTCTTGGATCCTGCTGGCCTATGAGAGTTCCAAAAGACAGTAGACAAGAAAGCGGAAGGAAACTTCACAGAGACAACAGCACTGCTTTCTGAGTCACAGGCTGCTGCTGTATGGCTGCGGGCTCCTCATCCTCTTTCATCACAGCTCTTGACCGCTGTCAAACCAGCCAGATGCAGCTCTGGCCTGGCACAGCTCTGCTACCTGTGTGTCTTACACAGAACAACTGCCAGGGTACAGAACGTGGCCACCTAAAGCAAAGTTGCAGAGCCTCTCTTCCCAGCAGCCCTTCCAAGTAAGAGTGACACCAACAGCTCCACCCGCCTCAGCACTCCCCTGCAGCCCTGTGTGGGCTGCAAGGAATAACGCGCTGCTTCTTTCCGCTCCCCAGGCTTTCAAGCGACCTGCGTGAACCGCAAAGCAAATCAAGTACAAATGAGTCTGTAATGATGGCCGTAATTCAGAATAAACCCCAAACAAATCAAAAGCCCTGTCAGTAATACTGCCTAGGAAAGCCCGCCTGAAATCCCCCAGCACCTTCAGTTCAGCTCCGACTCTGCGCTGATGTGCAGCAGGATAATGTCCTTTGAGCAGGTTTTGAATTGATCGTGACAGAGGAACATTTCTGCCACTGGGTTCTGTTACGCCTGTCACTTACCCTGTCTCCACGCTCTCTCCTGGCAGCAAATCATGCCAGTCATTTGTCTGCCTCTCTCACAGCAGCTTCTGTATCTTCCTTCAGCCCACTCAGTGAGGTTCCTACACAGATTTCTGATGGATTGGGATGCCTGTTTGGGATTTTTTGGATCACTTTCCGCAGTCTGCAGACCAGACCTTAGGAACGAGGGCGCCTGTCTACTCCCTGTGCAGCAGTTTATCAGGACACAGGTATTCTCCTGCCAAGCTCTATAGCAAGGCTCAGAGAGGGATAAGGAATAAGAAGGTAAAACACCAGAATCTGCGTTAGACAGCACCTTGTGGTGCTCTGCATTTCCACCCTTTGTCTGCTCTTCCTTCAGTCTCTACAGGCCGTGAGCAATCCAGTGCAAACAGGATCGTTCCTGTCTACCCGAAAAGCACCTGCTGTGGCGAGCCATCACATCTGATTGTAGCTACCCGGGCTCTGCAGCGCATTTTCCTGCTGAAGGCTTCATTATGCAAAGTGATACCATTTTGACAACACCTACAGCAATCCCACTCCGTGACACACAGATACAGATGTATGTATATATGAATATACACACACACAGAGGGGGAAACCTAACCAACCAAACCGTAAACCCTCTGTTTTGCCTGAGGAAACCAAGTTATGTGTTTCACAGAATGATCGAGGCTGGAGAAGCCTTCTGAGCTCAGCCAGCCCAGCCCAGGACCTCACATCACCACAGTAAGCTAGATCAGAGCACTAAGGGCCACGTCCAGTCTGTTCTTCACCACCTCCAGGGATGGGGACTNAGAGCCTGACCCCCACCTGTCTACACCTTCCCTCCAGGGAACTGGAGAGAGCAGGAAGGTCCCTGCCCTGTGAAGTCTGTGTGTTCATTTGTGCATCTTTCTCAAACTCTCTGAAGTTACAGTTGGATTCTAATGGTGTTTGACATCAGCCTGGAAGATAATTAGGTGTCAATAAATGTTATGAAAATAACTGGATGGCCTGAAGCAGAGTGGATTCCATTTGTGCACCTGGAATAGGTTCCCGAGAAAAGAAGGTTCAGGTAAGTTCTGACTTTTTCACACCTCTCTTCCCTCGATCAGTCAAAACACACAAACCTGAAGGACAGAAGCCCTCCCTGTTCTCCAGCCACACTTCTACAGGCTGGGGGCCGGGCGGCTGCAGAGCAGTCTGGCTGAAAAGCAGTTGGGGTTCTAATCGACAGCACCTGAACAGGAGCCAGCAGGTGCCAGCAGCATCCTAGCCTGGATTGGAAACTGTGTGACCAGCAGAAGGAGGGGGCTGGTGGTGCCCCTCTACGCAGCACTAGTGAGGCCCCACCTTGAGTACTGAGAGACATCGAGGGGCTGGAGGGAGTGCAGAGGAGGGCAAAGAAGCCGGGGAAGGGTCTGGAGAAGAGAACTGATGGGGAAGGACTGAAAAAGCTGGGACTGTTTAGTTTGAGGAAAAGGAGGCTGAGGGGAGACCTCATCCCTCTCTACAGCTACCTGAAAGGACAGTGCAGAAGTTGGTGCTGGTCTTTTGTCACAGTAGCAACAGAACCAGAGGGAAGGGCTTCAAGCTGCCACAGAGGTGAGTTAGACTGGACATCAGGAGAGAGTTCTTCATGGAAAGAGTGGTCTGGCACTGGAACAGGTTGCCCAGGGAGGGGGCTGAGTCCCCACCCCTGGCTGTGTTCAAGAGCCCCTTAGCTGTGGTGTCAGGGGACAGAGTTTAGGGGTGAATGTGTAGAGCAGGGTTAATGGTTGGACCGGATGATCCAAAGGGTCTTTTCCAACCTGGATGATTCCGCAATTCTCTGTGATTTACAATGCTTATAAAAATACTCTCCTACCTTCTGCTTCAGTTAGCACTGCAGCAGCCAGCACTTAGCCAAAGGCTTGGAATGCATTTTGACTCAAGCTCCACCATCTCTAGCTATAAAACACTGCAGCCTAAGGATGATCTACGCATGACAGTTATCACAGACAGCACAGTGCAATAACTCCTGTAATTTACTTGTCTGCTGTTTGTGGAAGAGGACCTCAGTTTCTCCCAATCTTCTAACTGCACTGTAATGGGAGCAGAAAATTGATAGCGATTACAGTTAAGCGCGAAGTTTCAACACGCTGTTTATAGGCTACGCTGCTGGTATTGGCAAATCATCTTTATTCTCGTAAGGAGGTGAAAGCAGCCTGAATTGCAGAAAGAGCCCTTTAGCAGCCCCGATTCAAGACTCCCGGTTTGATTTACTCTGGTATTAAAGTTTTAGTTTTATAAATATGAATGCTCAGAAGGAAAACCCTGCGAGCCATCACTCACATCAGTATCACCTTCTTCCCCCCCCCCTTCTCCTCATCCGAATGACTCACCGGCGATTACTAAGCTGTGCCAGAAGGATTTCTGTATGGCTGGGTTGTGCGTTATTAATTTATGCAGAGTGCTGTTTACTCACATAACTAGTCAGGAGGACCACTCAGAAGAATGAGGGTTACTCTGCTCATGGAGCTCTCAATTCCTATCCCAGGAGCATCATATTTCTGGAAGAAGCCGTTAGTCTTCATTCTTTTCCTTGCTTTAGGCAGAAAACTGAACAGCGAGTGTAAGCTATCTTAATTAAATCTGATCTGAAGCTTTGCTTTTCTAGTTAGCTGGTGCATTCTGATGTGTAAGTTATACCCTAATCATTCCTCAACGCAGTCTTCTGGGAGATGATATCTAAATATAACAATCAGTGCAGAAGGGGGCGGAAACTAGCTCAGCATAGATAATAAGGAGAAAGGTAAACTCCAGGTGGCTATTTATTTAAAGCCCAAACCCAAGCTCCTCACGGGGAGGCAGCACTCATCAATTGCAATTCCATTGACAAGCTGCCGGTGACATTTTCCTATCTGTTTACTTTAATGCCTACCAGCCTTTAGAAATTAGTTGAGGTTGCGTTGCCATCACAAAGGTTAAACGAAGAGGTCACGAGTTGCACAGATGTTCATGGTTCGGGTTGATAGCTCTGGGACCCCCCATTCTGGAGGCATTGTGTTCCAGTTCATTTTAGCAGTAATTAGAAGTACCCCCGTAATGAGGTGCTTGCTGCTGCAAACAACTTCATTAGTTTGGGTGATTTTATTGGTTTCCTTTAGGGTGAGGAATGAGTGTTAATAGTTGTAATTTAATAGGAAAATTACTGAAGCAAAGATGATTTCACTGAATCTTAAATGAGGCATTAGGCAGGCGCTCCTTTTGCAAATCATGAAATATAAGGGAAGAGCAGCAACCTTCGGAATCATCAGGTGAAGGTATTTACCCTACAACGGATGAGCTATTTGCTTTATATATTCTAAATATCACTTGAAGCTGTTAGGAGCCTACAGAGAAAATATCTATTAGCTTAACAACTTCTGGGGACGTCTGGCTGCATGGTTGAGCGTTTGCACACATTGCAGCTCTGAACGGAAAGCCTGCCAGTCAGAAAGGTTGTGCTGTCTTGCAGACAGGAGGAGGGCTTTCTTCCCCTGCCCATGTGCTGTGTATCAGAAACAGCACGCCCAGCAGGAGCAGGGAAACGACTGGTCGCCTGTACTCAGCACCAGCGAACAGTCAACACACCTCAAGCACTGCCTTCAGGCTTGGGCGCTCCAATACAAGAAAGACTTGGAGTGCTGGAGCAGCTCCAGGAAAGGGCAACAAGGTTGGAGAAGGGCCTGGAGAACAGCTGATGGACCTGGGGCTATTTAGTCTGGAGAAAAGGAGGCTTTGGTGGCTGAAGCACCTCTTCCCTCTCCTTCACTGACCTCATGTACGAAGAGTTGTTTCTCTCACTCATCTCTCCAGGCTGCACTTGCTCTTGCCCAGTAGTTCTGCTTTTTCCCCCCTCTTAAATGCGTAACCCCAGAGGCACCATCACCACTACCAACTGGCTTGGCCGTGGCCAACAGTGGATCCATGCTGGAGCCAGCTGGCACTGGCTCTGTTGGACACAGGGGAAGCTTCTAGCAGCTTTACACAGAAGCCATCCCTGTAGCTCCTTCCTCGGTACCAAAACCCTGCCAAACAAACCCAGTGCCAGTGCTTGGAAGATGTCGAGAGCCGGAACAAAGAGGTAGGGACCAGTAAAACTGTTCTCATTGTAAAGACCTTTGCCTAATAGAGCTAAAGTGGTTAAAAGCATGAAGGAAAAGATAAAGCCCAGAGCCATCACATCTTCATCATGACCAGCTAAACTGGGGACAAAGAGCACTTACGGCGATAGATGGTGACTGAGAGTCACTTGAGAAAAGAACTGAATTGCATTGGCAAAATTGCCGCACACAGAGTCACTGCGGCTGGCAAAGCCCTCTGAGCTCCTCCAGCCCAGCCCAGCACCTGGCATCACCACAGCAGCCAGAGCAGGGCACTCAGGGCCACAGCCAGGCTGTCCTTCAACACCTCCAGACACAGGGACTCCCCCACCTCCCTGGGCAGTCCAGTCCAGGCTCTGAGCACCCTTTCCCTGAGGAAGGGCTTTCTGACAGCCAACCTACCCCTCCCCTAGCAGGTTCAGGCCATGAAGCTAACGTTTCTTCTCTACTGTAGAGAAACCAACAGAGCTCGTGCTAATGTGTCTTCTCGTAACAGACAAAAAGCAAGCAGCGTGGAACCAGGAACGAACGAAAAATGAAATATTTCCACTGCTAACGTTTAACGCTCTTGGAAGATTGTAACAAAGCCACGTTCAGCTCTACTCATCAACTACTCTGCTTAGTGCAAAGAAAAGCTACCTCATAAATGCTTCTGCGATCCAGCCAGGAGTGATGCAGCTGTATATAATCATGTTTGAAATTAAAGTCTCTTCCTGTGATTATTCGCACCAGCGTTGCTGCAGATGCTGACAATATTATTAGATACCAGTACAGTTAATATTTCCTGGTTCCTAATTCATTAAACAAAGACTTTCAGAGCCCTTTTTTCTGTGAAAGCGGCAAGAAAAATCAGCTCAATTTTCAACACAGAAATGACTTAATGAGAGAAACCCAGCAAGTTGTGTCAAAATGAGATTAAGTAAAGATTCCACGGAGAAGCTTTTCGCCACCGACAAATAACCCAACAAGGAAGGATGAAGTGTGTGGATATTGGCTTTGATCTTCACTGAAGTCAAGAAAATAAAACTGAGTGGGTATTACTCTCCTCGGAAAAGGCTTCTAACACTGAAATGCACATCAGCTTGGTAAGTGGAAAGAATACACTGGAGGGACTCGTACCCATCCTGCACAAGTGACCTCTGGAAGTCCTGAAGCACCTCCAGAGACCAGGAAAACAGACTTTATTCAGCTGAAGGTAATGCTCCAAGAATGCGACACCTAGAAAGGCTGCTAGCTGTTCGAAAATAAGAGCTTTCACTGTCATGCTGCTTCTTGGTGAGAAGGAAAAGCACTTCTCACCATCTTTTCTTTCCTCCTTCCCCCAGCTGAAGGACCTGGGCTGGGCTGCAGGGCTCTTAGAGTTACAAAGAACTAACTCAGATTGTGTTGACATCACGGCCTCCGCCAGAGCTACACACTTCTGCCCCTACACTACTGCTCCACACTACTATAGATATACTCGGGGATGTTGACATCTACAATCACAGCTCATGAGGAAAGAGGTCCCCAGAATTAGATTCAGGGATCAGTCCTCCTGGCATTAATACCTGAACCTCAAAAATCCAAGGGACCTGAAGAGTACTCTTTCAGGATGCTCGCTGCCTGTGAGTACTCTGGGAGTTACTCAATTGACCGCCACACTCCTCACCCTACTGCACATCTGTGTGGTGACTGATGCCACTTGCCCCCACAAACAGGAGCCATCTCCATCAGCAGCCTACAGCAACCTGCTCTTTACAAGGAGGATGCACATCTGTCAGAGCGCATCCCAGAAGTCAGCCTGCAGTTGTCCTTTGCTGGCTTACACACCCACCCAAAATGCCCTCCTTGGGGGCATGAACTGAAGTAAAAGCAAGAGTGGGAAGGTAGAAGGAGGGACAGAGAAGACAAACCCATTCACACAACTCCAGGAGCACTCACACGCAGTGATGAGGGGCACCCTGGAGTAACAAAAGGCCCAAAGCAGAGCCTGGGCCAGCTGACCCACAAAAAGTCTCTTCCACCTCTGTCCAGGACTGCCAACAGAAATGGACTGAGACAAACCAGCTAAACCAGAGGACCAGATTAACTGGTAAAGTCGACTGAATTTCTCATTGACAGTCAACTCAAAGCTCCTCCCTCCACGTCTGTCAAGGCAGCAGTAGTTTGGGAAGTTTCCCACAGCTGACATTTCAGCAACTCCCTTTGTAAGAGCCTGGACTGGACTGGCCAGGGCAGTGGGGGAGTCCCCGTCCCTGGGGGTGTTGAAGGACAGCCTGGCTGTGGCCCTGAGTGCCCTGTCAGGTCCTGGGCTGGGCTGGAGGAGCTCAGAGGGCTTTGCCAGCCTCAGTGACTCTGTGAGTGTGTATGAACGGTGACATTTTTCTGCCATAGACCCCAGAATGTCTGAAGCAAAGATGGTTACAAAACAAAATCTCTTATTAGAAGGATCATTACTGATAAAAGTACAAAGGCTGTGGTTTCAGATCGAGAACAAACAATCACACCAGCAAAGCGAACGCTGGTCCCTGAACGCAGGAGACAGAAGCATGCGTCTCTAAACCAGGGACTTGAGCCTGAATCCATTCATCTGTGACTGAGCTGTCAGATGATCAGGCTAACGAGCACCCTGAGCTGATCTGCTGTAATGTGCCTAGATTTTCAGGGATAATTGCAAAACATCTTCATCTCATTCAGCAGTGAAGAACTGCTCTAAAATCCCTGTTATTTCCAAATAACAGTAAATGTGGTCTAACAGTCGGTTTCCCTTTCACCAAACCAGTACTGGTGAGGACCTGCTTTCAAGGGAGCCCCGCAGCATCGGGGATTTGGCTGCAGGAGTTTCAGAGAAATATCACTGGCAGCACTGGACTTTTTTTATGCTGTCATAAAGCCGGGAGAAGTCAATTAGGTCTGGTACTTCGTTAATGACGCTCACAAATCACGTTTATGGCAAGTCTCAGATCTACCGCTCTGCTGGAATACGCCGTTTGGAAGGACTCGTTTTGACACCCCTATGCGATGGCACTGCCACTGCTGCTGGGGTAATTAATTTTTACTTGTGCTCTAGAGAAACCAAGCAAAACTTTCTGAGACGTCTGGCCAATTACGCAGTCTTTAAGGCAATGAAGCCTCTGCAGAAAGCTCGGCTCTGTATTATGACTCTGATCAAAGCTTTAATGAAATTGCTTCACGACAGAGGCCACTGGACTACTGAGGAAAAGCTACACAAATAAATTCAGGCACAATCCTGAGTCTGCAAGCAGACATCTTCCAGGCTCCTGACTTTTTATGAGTAGGTTCTGCTAAGCAGCCTCCCCTGTGTACAGTTCTAACAGGTTTTATAAGAACTCCTCTTCCTTTTGATAAACGATACAGCCCATCCACGGGATCCTCATAATGAGAGCGCTGCACTCCCTTTGTTTTATTACAGTATTTCCAGGGGAAAGGTGTTACTGTGCTCTCATGGGCAAACTTGGAAGGACTGGAGCTCCTTTATGGATGCGCGGGTATAAAAATACAGGGGAACGTGGGGAATTGCAGGCTGCTTTGTGGCTCTGGTACAGCACATCCCTACTAATCTATGTGTCAGAGCACTGAAAAAATACAACAGCAGTGAAGTCTAAACAGAGCTATAAAAACTCTGCTGGAGAAAGAGACACAACTTTGAAGATCCTTGCTGACTGTGGCTCCCCTGTACACACAGCCCCATATCAGCAGGACGCCCTCACTCACAGATCAGGTGCATGCAGTTGGGTGCTGAGCTTGCACAATTTCTTGGCTGCAACCTCATCTGCAGAGTGTTTCTGAATCACAGAGGATGCTGATGACTTTTTTCAGTGCAAGGCACCTGCAGCACACAGATAAACCACTGCAGCGCAGCTGAGCATCCTTGCATTCCTTGGAGATCAGTGAGCTAACCCCATGTGTCTCCCACATTAAAGACTACCCCAGCACAGCATGGGGCTACCAAGTCCCACAGTAACTTCCTGAGTCCTGTTCAAGCTTGTGAGCTACGCTGAACGAGGCACTGCAGGTCAGCTCCTCAGGCAGTGTGACCCAGCAGCATCAGAAGACAGTGGACACTGTAGTAGGTCTGTGAGAAGTGAGGGGCAAAATGTTTGTGAGAGCATTTGCTCAGCAGTACAGAGAAGAACAAGGCTGCAGTGCAAAGCCTTCACAGAATACCAGAACAATCCTGGTTGGAAAGGACATCCTAACCCGCCGAGGCCAACCATTCCCCCCCCAACACACCCCCTCAGTCCCTGAGAGACTGACAGACACAGCCTGACCCCCTCCCTGCTGCCACTCGAGCAGGGCAGAAGCACCATGGCTACAGGGTTCTTCAACACCTCCAGGCAGGGGGACTCCACCTCCTCCCTGGGAAGGCCCTGCCAGCGCCTCCTCACTCTTTCTGTCAAGAATTTCTTCCTAAGCTCCAGCCTCACCTCACCCAGATCCTGAATCTCTTCTGTGCAGCTGTTACCCACAGAGGCATTCATCCTAGGATAGTTCAGAGAGCACACGTGTCTGTATAAGAAGCCCAGAGATGCATTACCCCCTTGTCTAAGTTTCTCTATGCACTGCCAGCAACACAAGATGGGAACTCTGGGATCGGCAAGCTGTTGCTCTGGAACGTGATGCAGATGAGCCCTTTGGTGACAGCAGAAGCCACCTTGCCTGACCAGGTGGAGGAATTAATCATCTCAGTAGCTGTGATTACACAGTAATTAGATAAAAATGCCAAAACAGCTCACGGTCCTTGTTCAGTGCTCTCTCTAACACAGAATAGCTACTTCACTCTGTCCGAGTCTCACGCGGGATCTACAATACCCAGGGTTCTGCCTCTCTTCCGTTGGATTGGTATGCTTTACCAACCAGGCTTCGGAATGGGGAGGTGAAAAATGCAAGAGAGAAATGCATTTCCTGAGTTACCTTTCTTCTACTGCAACTCATTTAAAGAACAAGGAACACATGTGTTCATGTTTCCTTGTTCTTGGGCTGTACTCTTCATTTTCGAGACAGGAGGTAGCACAAGGCAGCACAGAGAGCACGGGGATGGGGAAGAACTGGACAGCAAGGGCAGCTGCTGGGGACCCAGTAAGAACCTGTCCTCGGGATACCAAGGCCTGTTACAGGGGAAATAAGGCATTAGAAATGCAGTCCTCCTGAAGAATTGTGCTGAAAGATAAAAGGGCTGATTCCCACACAGCTCAGAGAAACAGTGGCCCAGGGATCACAGAACAGCTTCTCAAGTCTAGACAGGAACTCTCATCCCTGCTCTGCCACTCTCAAGTGGCCCCAGTGAAGTGCTGGTTTGCAGATGCTCAGCCACACGAGCCTACTACAGTATTTACTGTTAAAAACCTGCAGGCAAGGGAACGGCCAACAACGCAACAGAGCAGTGAGTGGCAAATCCAACCCTGCAGGGGCTCAGCTTCGCACTGATTTTCAGGGGTGAGTCCCTTCCATTCCAGAGAAGAGGCGGAACACCAAGCAGTACTCAGCAACGCATACCACAGCCTGAGGGATGCTCATCCTGTTAGCCAAGAGCCTTAGCCAAATGAACCCCATTTTCACAAGGCATCGCTGCTGGAAGAGCACAAGCCGCTGTAGTAACTGCGCCAGCTCACACCTCGTGATGCAGGAAAGCTACTGCAGGACCTGAGCTTCCTGGAAGACTCGTAAAATCCACCAGCCAGATACAGAAAATAATACTGCTTAATGTAGCACAAGGTTATTAGCAGTCCTCAGAGTGCCATTGGCAGGCAGTGTGGCCTGCTGCAGGCCAGAGAGAAGCCCCTGAATGTGGGCCTCCGAGGCTCAGTGCCAGAGGGCTGCTTCATAGCCCTTCTCAGCGACTGCCCACCACAGCGAGCGCTTGAGGCTGACTGGCTCCATGGCACCTGCCGCCACTGGGAGGGCAAGAAATCCCTTTGCTTTCTGCAGCTGAATCCTCTCCTAATGGTAATGAGGCACTCAGAAAGGAAGCATTTACTGAGACAAACATCATCATCTGTCAAAGCCATGGCAATAATAAAACCTCTGTTGCCAGAATTCACTTACCTTGAGTGATGGGTGGGTGGATTCAACAGCCATGAACTCTTAACTAAATGCATTCTTCCTATAAATCCCCCCGGTACATTAACTTTTACTGATAGCAAATAGCTGCCCCATTTCTAAGGAAATCCATATTAATCTTGCAAACCTCCAGGTCGGAAAAGGGAGCTACTGCTGACTCAAACACATAGCATGGCCCTGCTTCTTCAGGCCTGTGCAGCTCTGGCAGAGAGCCACAAAATGCCCCCCTCCCCGAGGAGGCAGACACCCACTCTGCACAGGTGTGGTTGCTCATCTAGACAAAGCCCCTGAGGCTGCCAGGCAAACAAGCCAAGGCACTGAGCCCAGGATGTATGAAGCAGGCTGTCGATGAAACGAGCTGACTGATGGCCCCGTAAGTGACAGGCTCCTCAATCATTTCCAATGAGCTTTCTAAAAAAAGAACAGAATCCACAGTGTGACTTCTGCATGGCTGGGGTGACCAAGTGGTGAAAGGAGATGCTGTCTCTGGCCCCTGGCACCGCAGACCGCACTGTGGCTGCAGGTCTGCAAGGAAGGGACCTGGTCACCGGTTTCTCTTCAGGTAAGTAAGCAGTGAGCAGCAGCATAATTAGTTTGCCAACCTTGGTCCCAGTCTGTGAAGAATCATCAAGAGGCAAGGACACTCTGAAGACAAAAACATGTTAAAAAGACCCTCTAGGAGCAGGCAGAAAGGTCAGGATGCTTTACCTTTCCTTAGAAATTCATATTTCACCAAATGGCTAGGACATGTCCTGGGGAGAAGAAACGGTGGGTTCTTACAGCAAGCCCTGCACTATCAGTGCAAACCTCCAACTTCCCCAGACCCTGGGGCCCCCCGGGGGCAACTGTCCCAATTAACATTTTCGTGATTGCTTGCCATTAGGCTTTCAGAGTGTGAAGAAGCGCTGCAGAGAAATCACAGTTCAGACTCGCAGCTAACCCACTGGAACACTTTTATTGTTGCATCTGAATGAGGAAGCCATAAAACCGGGAGAGAGAAACTGTGCTGGATCTTTCCAGCTCTTCGAGCAAGTACCCCACAAAGACCTCACACCATTTCCCCTCTCCCGGCTGTAATTCACAGCCCAAACCCTATGGCCTGTGTAGCTAGCTATATCCTGTATTCTTACACCTGAGGCCGGGCGGTGCAGAACGCCCGGGCAAATTTCAGGCTCAGGGAGCACCAGGCAAGTCCTTCCAACAGTCCCAGGGCAGATTAAGAGCTGAACAGGATTATTAATGGAGATAATAATCGCGAAGACTAGGCAGAGTCTCTCTGCCTTTACCTCCCTCGACTGCAGAACCTGCAGGCACAGACCACTGTCTCTGCCCAAGGACTGCTCCCAACATCCATCAGAAGAGACGTGAATGTCAAACAGGCGTGTGCAGCACAGCATTCCCATCAAAAATCAGAGGACCCTGTGCTCCCAGAATACACAAGCCTTTGTGAACCTTCTGCTATGGGAGAAGTGGCCCAGCCTCAGCTACCAGTAGCTGTCACGGGTTAGGAAACAGCCAGCCACTAGACAAATGACAGATGCTCTCTATTACCACCTCCCCCTCCCTGAAAGAGGTAAGAAAGAGAATGATGGAGAGAGCCTTACAGACTGGAAAAGAAAACTAAGGCTGCTGTAATGAACACAATGATAAAATCAAACGTACAGCGTAGATACAAAACCAGCCGCCGTGATGGCAGTTGTCTGACGCAGACAGTGAGCCATGAATCAGGAGCTGGAGTCCGGCATGGGATTCAGGAGTGCACAGATTGGGACTGCAGACAGAACAGGCACAGCTCTCCTCAGATGCTGACAATTTAAGACAAGAGGCCACCCGGGACACTAGCCAAGAGAGACCATGTGTAGAAGGCAAGATAGGAGTCACCTGAGGAACGGATCTGCAAGGAGCAACAAGGTACATTCCAGGTTACTGGGGAACCCAAACGCTCAGTGCTCCAGTTCCAAACGCTGCTTATCACTCCCAGATAGAGGGAAAGAATGATGGCCCTGCTGCTTATGTTTTCATTTGTGCAGCCCAGGGTGTGATTTTGCACCTTTCTTCACTGTAAGGGCGTATTGCTGACACTTCAATTTGTCCTCCGGGGTTCCCCAGTTGTTGTAGAAACAGCTGTCCACACCACCCAGTATACAACTGGTCTGCACTATTTTTTAAGGTTATGATGGCCCAGGTTCATCGTCCTCCAAAAGCAGCACTGGTTTATATTTGTCATCATCCACTGAAACAAAGAGCTCAGTATGGAAATTGTGCTCCCAGAGTGAGCCTAACTCGAGTGCTTGAAAATAGACAGTGGAGAGACCTCCTGCCTTGGGATGGAGAGGGACCTTCTGCCATGATGGTCCAGCATCAGGTCCTTCCTGCCATTCCAAGCGGTCAGAACAGAGGGATCAATCCTGAAGCACTGTGCGGATGGCTGCAGCTAGTATCTCACGAGGACCACCCTAGTGCCTGGATGAAAGCCAGCAAAGGAACCAGAGGATTAATTATTTCTATTCCTCTCAGTAATTACTGAAGACCCATAGTGTGTAACATCTGCCCCCAATACTTCCAGCGATGAAGAGCTTTACTTGTTGTGCTTATAAGGCAAGATTTAAAACCTGACATCAAGCATCGCGGCTCTTTCGCGTGGATAGCTTAGCTAGCCACACAGGAACGTCTGCATTTCCTTTCCAGTCACAGGAGTGAAATAGAAATAGCCATGAGCTGCAACACAGGAAAGTCCAATCAGACATCAGGAGCAAGTTCTCATCATGAAGGCCATCAACTATCAAAGCAGGCTACCCAGAGAGGTGGTAGAGTCTTTGTGTTTGAAGATACTCACAGCTCAACTGGACAAGGTCCCAGATCTGCTGTGAGCAGGGGCTTGAACTAGAGGAAGTATCCTCCAGCCTCTCTTGTTGCACTGCTCTGTGATCCTGCGGCCAACCGTTGCTACAACTACCACAAAGGAAGCGGCTTTAGTGCAAGGCATAGCTGTGGCTACATCATATTTCATCAAGAATTTCCTGAGTTGAAGAGACACCAGACCATTATTACCCTTTCAGACTTCTCACACCGTTTCCTCAAGGAAGAGGTCACCTACATTACATCCTCTTTTGCTTTCTGTGCAGCTGAAAAACATCTTCACTCGACAATTGGTTTCCAAAGAGCAGACTGCAAGAGAAAGAGAGCCTTTAGGACTGCAGGAGTCTGCAGGAGTTCGTGGTGGCTCTGTTCCTCCACTTCCCGCACACAGCATGCAGTCACCTGGAGCTGCCCAGCAGTGGTGCACGGCACATCCCAGTCACTTCTACCACACCGCAGTGAAGCACTCTCAGTACACAGAGTCACACGGATGAACTCTCAGTGCTTCATTACATTTTAACCTCAGCAAAGATAACATGACAAGACTCAGCCGGGTGAAACAGAGCCATGCAGTAAGCTTTTTGGATTCAAGGTACCTCCCAAACCTCTCAGGACTGCTGCATGTGCCTTTCCCCATCCTGCAAAGGCCCCTAGTGCAAGATTTTAAGAGGCTCTTTGGAATATGATGACTAATAAGATGCAAACCCATCTACTTTTACGAGAGGGTTTAATCATTATAGATTACATTATCTACATCAAATGTATGATAGCAGTAAGGGAAAAGGAGGAGTTTTAAGGGGCCATCAGCTCCTCCAGGTTTCAGTCGAGCTCAGCCAGACTAGATCTTTCTTAACAACTGACAGTGCCTGGGACCACACAGAGTCCCCAGGCAATCTGTTCCAGTGGTTAACTATAGTTAGACAGTTTCTGTTAATATCTAACCTAAATCTCCCTTGCTACAAATTAAGGTGATTACCTCTTATCCCCCCCCTTCATGGGCACAGAGAAACACTGATCGCCAGCCTCCGTGAACCTTCAGTATGGCTGAAGACTCCAGTCCCATTCCCCACTTTTCCTTCTCTGTTGTGGACAGCACAGCTCCTCCAGCTGTCTCTCACTGGCCAGTTTCCCCTCTTTTGAGCCTGTTTCCAGTTAATCTGCATCTTTCTTAAAATGTGGCTTCCAAAAAAGCCACCCTTTGCACATGGGAAGTAAAAGAAATTAGTTAACAACACGATTCACCCAGGACGTGGCTGTTCCTGCCTTCAGGAGACACACCAGTGCTTTTTATGCCAGCACTGCACCGGTGACCCGTTATCAGCCCGTGATCCAACAGCATCACCAGGTCATTTTATGCTGCATTGGGGAGTAACAGCTTTATTCCGCTCTGCACTGGATTTTTCTCTCCTAAAATACAGTGTCAGATTGATCTTTATTAAACTCCACTCTTGTGATTTTAAACCATCCATGTATGATAGATCTTTTTTCATATTCCTTGCTGTCTGTACTGTATTTCATGCTGTTCTCCTCTTCTCTCCGTGAGCCTGGCAGTATTTATCATCAGAAATATTTGCTGTAAACTTTTATATCACCCCTCGATCTTTCGGAAGCTCTAATACAGTCACAGTGGTGTTGTCACACATTACCTGTTCTCCACCGCTGGAAAGCTGCGTCTTCCTCTGCTTCCTCTTATGGTTATGAGCCATAACTTTTAGGGACAACTTTCTGTCATAGTTTGAGGTTGGAGATTCCTTGACCCAAGACACTGGCAAGTTGCTATGGCAGCTTGTCCATGGTTTTGTCTCCGCAGACAGGAGCGATGGGTCTGGATCTTCCCGATTCTGCTTGCTGGCGCCTCCTTCCTCCGGACTTCACTCCTGTTCTGTTGCTCGGAGAGAACACGTGTCGCTGCGCTGGGCACAGCAGCCGTCTTGCCCTGGGAACGTGGTAACTGGGGAGAGAGAGCGGGCACTTCGGCAAAAGGGACATTTTGTCTGAATTCCACGGCTTGGCAAAAGGGAGAGCGCTCTTCCCGTGTTCGTGGCTGTCAGGGCTTGAAAACTGTGGGCTTCTGAGTTGTGATTTTCTGCAGGCACTTTCTCTGCCCCTTGATCTGTTTTTTTTCTTGGCTGTGGGCTCAATAAAATCCTTTCTTTTCCCCAAAATTGCTTCCCTGCCTGGTAGATTCTACCTGGGAGCTGGCTGGAGTAGCTGGAGAGTGCAAGCACTGAGGAGGCACATTTCAAGCCAGGACAGTGGCCACAGCATTGAGTTAGGTTTGGTCTCATCCCCTGACACCTTCCCCCACCTTCCTTCTGGATTTGATTGTTGATCCATTAAACATTCCATCCTCTTTGAAGATCTTCACAAATCCCAGCAGATCCCCCACCCCATAATTGAGCAGTGTTTCCAGGAGGCTTTTATTATCTGGTCTCCCATTATCAGTCTTGCTTTTGGAGTACTCCTGATGCTGTTAAGCACACTGCCCCCTCTCGCCCCTGACCACATCTCTTGTAAAGCTCTGCGTGAGTCGTCATTATGCTTTCATTATTGTTCCCTTCATCCAGATGTTCTGAAAAATCCTAGCATCACTTCCCAGACATCCAAATAAGGATTGACATGCCTCCTTTTTCTCTCTCTGGTAGAACTACGATACAAAGCACAGGCTTTACAGGCTGGACCTCACGTCTGTATCTATAGACAGTAACAGGCACGCATGACGAGCCGTAATTCACCTCACTTAGTAGATCCAGCTACCCCAATCACCAGCAGGTGCTGAGCCAGTTCTTAAGAGGCAATTCCAGCAAGCTACATCCTCTCCCACTGCATTCTCCTCTTTATCATCCAGCCCTCTAGCCATGATCCAAGCTGAGAGAATAATTCTTATTCTGGCTGTAGAACTCTCTATGTGCCCTACAGCTCAAGAGGATTCATCTTACACAGTCTAGAGACGGTTTGCAACGTAAAGCACAACACTCTGCACAGAGCAGCGTTCACGTACAAGGACAGAGTTTATGGTCCCAATTACCTTCATACTATTTTATGTGTTAATGAGCAGCCACACGCCCTTACAGACAAAATGACAATGATTTTGCTTCACTGCCATGGTACTACATGTGTATGAGTCACTCGTAATGTAGGAGAAGGGAGTGCTAGCTCTTGATTAGTGCAAGTCACTGCTGCTGAAGGGCATTCATAGAATCACAGAATGACTGAGGCTGGCAAAGCCCTCTGAGCTCAGCCAGCCCAGCACCTGGCATCACCACAGCAGCCAGAGCAGGGCACTCAGGGCCACAGCCAGGCTGTCCTTCAACACCTCCAGACACGGGGACTCCACCACCTCCCTGGGCAGTCCAGTGCAGGCTCTGAGCACCCTTTCCATGAGAAAGGGTTTCTTGACATCCAACCTAACCCTCCCCTAGCAGCTTCAGGCCCTGCCCTCTCACCGTGGTGCTGGGTGCCTGGGAGAAGAGCCTGACCCCCACCTGTCTAAACCTCCTTTCAGGGGGTTATAGAGAGGGTAAGATCCCCCTAAGTCTCCTCCAGGCTAAACACCCCCAGCACCCTCAGCCTCTCCTCACCAGCCTTTTCCTCCAGTCTCTTCCCCAGCCTTGTGGCTCCTCTGGACCCACTCCAGCCCCTCCAGATCTTTCTTGAAGTGAGGAGCCCAGAACTCCACTCAGGACTTGAGGGGAGGCCTCCCCAGTGCCCAGTCCAGGGGGAGAATGACACCCCTAGTCCTGCTGGCCACGCCAGTGCTGACACAACCAGGATGCCAGGAGCCTTTACAAGTGGCAGATTTTGTTCACGGTGCACTGGGCTTTCATGCAAAGTAAATCACTGCTGCGTGTGAGCAAGGTACCACAGCCTCTCCTGAGCACAGAGTGCAATCAGATGGCACAGAGCTTTTATCAGAGGAGTATCAGATGGGTTCCCCGGTGTTAATTAACTCTCACGGTGTTCCTGAGCGGTTCAGTGCAGTTGTTGTGCACAAACAAAGCAAACTTCACTAATTACCTTCAAGCGGACTGAAGCAATTAACATAACTCATACGCAAAACATATTACTACTCTCACTCAAAGACTCTCAGCTTTCAAGAAGATCCAGATAATCACACATTTATGGATTCCTTTTCAGCTAAGAGGCAGTATTAATTAAAAATCTTTCCTAAAGACACAACCCTGCCACTCCGTCCTGAGGTGCGACCGGGCCCAAAGCCAGGACTGTTACTTCTCACAGGTAGAGCGCGCTTTTCCCATCACACAGAGCAGACAGACACACAAGGTCCTGGAGGGGACAGGAGGCTGTACACGCCAGCTCCACTGCCGTTGCAGCCCACGCACACGTGCTCTTGCTGCCTTGGGCACCAGCATGTCTCTCCCCTGCTCCCACCCAACACACAGAGCTGCCGAGGTACCAGGAGCACCAAGGTCAGCAGAGCGGGAGACTCAGCTCCCCTGGCTCACAAAGTCAAACCAGTCCAGCGCAGGAAGGGCAAAATGCGTGGTCACCTCACACCCAGGCGGCCCAGCAGTGCCCACTGGATCTGCTGAGTCAGGAGTGCTAAATAACCGATGGCATTCTTGTTTACCTAGAGGCATAAATCAGGAGCCCCCAGAGAAGCCTGCCTGTACAACCAGAGCTGTGCAAGGGCTGCTGGCACTCTCGCATGATGAACAGCTTCATTCTGACAGCTAAAGGATTATTTTCAATTATTTCTTCCCGGACAATTATGCTTATCCAGCCCCATAATGCATCGTGTCAGTCATCGCTCTACATAAAACATTTTAATAGCTTACAGTAAGCTTTTTCTTTCCACACAAAATATCTTTGGACCTATAATTACACTTCATAACAATCCGGGACCATAATTTAGCAGTCCTTTTCAGAAGGTTAGGCCTGCATTTGTACAAAACAAAGGGAGCCGTGTGTACGCTTTATCTCTAAAGCTTGCATTTATTTCTTGTCTAAACCAAGTGTCAGAAGTTGGGTTGAAGGCAGTAACTGAGGTAGTGTAACACACTGACGAGGAAATGCCATGACTGGTGGCAGTACAGGATTAGCTTGAGTTTGAAATCACTTACCATGCAGGTTTCCCCTTGGTAGATTCATAGATTGGTTCAGGTTGGAAGGGAGCTTAAAGATCACCCAGTTCCAACCCCCCTGCCATCAGCAGAGACACCCCCCACTAGACCAGGGTGCTCAAGGCCCCAGCCAATCTGGCCTTGAATACTGCCAGGGAGCTGGGGGGGGGGGCCACAACCTCCCTAGGCAACCTGGTCCAGGGTCTCAGCATCCTCAGCCTGAAGAACTTCCTCCTGACTTCCAGTCTGAACCTTCCCTCTAACAGCTGGAAACCATTTCCCCTGCCACAACCAGGCTGCCCTTCAACACCTCCAGAGGTGGGGACTCCACCACCTCTCTGGGCACCTCCCTGGGCAGTCCATTCCAGGCTCTGGTCACCCTTTTCTGTGAGGAAGGGCTTCCAAACATCCAACCTAACCCTCCTCTGGCACAGCTTCCTTATGTAGCTGATGAAGCAGCAAAACCCAAGGCAAATCCATACAGGCAGAGAAGTGAATTTTCATTTTCAAACACATTTCCCTCTTTTACACCCATCCTCCCGAATGTCTCCTATTCCTCTGTGGTTACATGCACTGAGATGTTTGTGTCTAAGTACCTCATTCAGGGTAACTTCTGGTAACACAAAGGATGAGGGCTTAAAAGCCCTCATCCAGTCTCTGAGTTCATCCTGGGATGGATGAACTTTGGGTGCTTTACAGTCCTTTCTTGCCAAGGAAGTCTCATGTCCAGCATGAGCTGTTTTGCACCAGTGTGACTGTTTCTGAGGAGGTATCTGCTCTTGCAGCAATCATCACAGCTTCCAACACTTGCCTTGCTTTTATTTACATCCTCCGTGTATTTCATCTTGATTTCCTCAGTCTTTTGCCTTGCAGTGTACACACCACTGCTTCCCCTACTACTTGGTCATTAATTCTCATGCCTTTACACAGGCACGGTCTCACCCACTCTATACTGATAGGTAGGACTCACACATTTCTAAGCCTAAGAACGGAGAGCAGCAGTAAGGGTTTCACCTTAGCATGTAGAGCAAGAGTCCATTCTCACCCAAATGCCATCTTTCATAGCTTTCAGGTGCAGGAACTGGAGACCCAGGAAATGGAAGCAATTCATTGTAAGAACAAGCAAAGTCATCTAGGTACAGTGGAATGAGTTTGTGATCTATTGCTCTATCCATCACCTCAGAGGCACAATTTCCATTCGAGCCCTGGCTCACACTGCTGCACAGGGGTTAAAACAGAGACATGAGCCAAGTTTTTGACCAACAGATGGAACTTTGTGGAGTGCAAGTCACACTGGATTTATGCTTTGCACAGTCACCACGGGTGTTCAAAAGCAACTTTCAAAGCTTATGGTTAGGGACTCGGAGCGTGCATGGATCAGTTGATCATGATTCTGTTCGTGCAGTCATCCCAGATTATACTTTGGGGTGCCTGGAAATAGTGTAATTCTCTGGGTACTCAGGAGGCCGAGGGCAGCATTAGGATCCTACATTTGTACAATCGCTTCTGAACATTTCCAAACCGATTTCTAGGTACGAAAAATGCTTCTTACTCTTGCAGTGAGTCTTACTAAGTAGCTCGGTCCCTCTCGGTCCACAGTTCTCAATTAGTCTCACTCACATTGGTAATAGGATTTGAGGTCATTAACCTGTAAATCATCGGTTCACATCTTGAGCAGAACATCAGCGACAGGAAGGCATTAGGATCTAATGAGTGGTTTCATTCCAGTGGACAAACAGCCACCACCGCAGCTGGCAGCAGTCAGTTATTTCAGCAGAGACCCAGGAAATGCACCAGGTCCAGATTGTGCTCCTGACTGTCTGACATCCCCGTCAGTCTCACTGTTAAGATTTTAAGTCATTTGTTCTGTTTCTCTTGGAATATTGTTTGGAAATGACAGAACAGTCTGGAAAAAACCCTAATTTTTTAATGTCTGGATCTAGATTTCTAGAGCTTTCTGTCTTCTAACTTAGTTACTGTGGTCTGAAAACTGCCCAAACCAACTTCCCACTGCCAGGACATTTGAAAATGTCATCTTCTCTGCTCTGTGCATCTCTCTGCTAATACACTCTGCACCCTAGAGAGTATCTACAGCAAGCTTCATCCACCCCACACAAGTTTGCAATGACAGGACTCAAAGGCTGAAAGGACTCTTGCATGCTGCAGGGGTCAGACCTTTGCAATCCAGACTAGTTCAACGTCCACGCCACAAGCACTGTCAGACGCACAACGCTCCCGAGTCTCCAGCAAACCTGAATTGGAAGTCACACACATTACACCATTGCTCAGCTTCGTGGAATGGAAGCGTTCTGGGAACACAGCACCGAGTCAGAAGGACCTTTACTCAAACGCAGTGACTGTTTTCGTAAGCAAAACCAGAAATGCAAAGACCACCATCACAAAAGCTGCACTAAGTCATGGGAGCAAAGCAGTAGAGTGAAGGATTTCATGAACACCCAACAGACGAATAAGGAGGGGGCATTTATATGAAAACAGGCAGTAGACCCCAGGTGCCAGCTCCTTATAGGCTGCCACTCAACTACCTAGGTAGTGGCCTTGTGCAGCCACCCCCGTGCCTTTGCAATAAGTCTTTATCCGAGTCCGAAGCCGCACACTGACCTTTGCAGTCCACTCATTCCATTTGTTCCTGCTGTTCCATTAGTGCAAGACCCGGCGTCGTTGAGGCTAACCCCCAAAGAACTGTCATTAAGAAATAATCCAGAGCCGAGCTGTGGTGCAAAGGCAGAAGCACTCCTGTCACCGCATGTTCGTGGTAATGAAAGCACGATGAAGGTTTTATTGCTGAGTAAAACAGTTTCCAATGTACAGTCACTGACCTGCACGGTGCTCACATGGTGAAGGTGTTAGGACATCTGCCTAAAGCTCTCTCACAGCTGAGAAATCAGCCAGGCCAGATTTGAATAGGATTTAACAAACTAATCACCGCTTAGGAGTTCTGCAAATGGCAAATCCTCACACCTGCTGCTGCAAACAAGGCTCAGGCATTCAGCAGGTACAATCCAATTAGGAAACAGTTTTAGGGTGTGTATGTTTTAAGCCACTGCCTGTCAAAAGCAGTACACGAGGCCCTCACTTCTGCACTACCAACATAGGTCTAGTTAGCCCACCTTGCCAATACCACTCCAGGAAGGAGTAATTACAGAAGAACTGAAGCAGCATTTGCATTGCTTCCTCTTCCCTGTCCACCCGGGCTGGTGCAAAGCTGCACCACACAGCAGTGCAACCAGAGAGAAACACGGTAGTGTGGGCTCCTTCCTGAGAGCCCTCAGCACCCTTGGTTATGAAGATGCATAGTCAGATCCCAGCACCTTCTGTGCAAAGCTGTAAATATTCAATAGAGCAAAAGGAAAGCCGGTTTCTTTCTTACCCATTGCAAGGGTCCTCTCGTTCACATTACAAAAAGCTGCTGGAGAAGAGTGAGTGCAGAGCGAGAGATATGTTCCCTCTGCTCCCCAAAGACATCACCCCAAAGCATGAATGACTTTGTGCTGCTTGTGGGATCTGTCAGCTGTCCTTGCAAGCCTCCTGCCTGTCAGGAGGGAGGGACAGGTTTGGGCAGACACGTGTCCAGTGCACAATGTGCCATGAGCTTACAGACCAGCCAGAGATCCTTCCTGGACACGGTCTTACCTGTCTTCACACCCTGATGCCCTAGGCATTGCCTGTCCTAGGCTCAGGCTTCCTGGGGCAATATTGCTCCAAACCTGACAGAATGAGGCCCTGGAGGACACAGACGCCATAAGCAGTTGCCGTCCAGATTGTAGATCTCCTGCATAAAAATAGATCACTCAGTTTCCAAAGCAAGCAGTTAATCTTCATGAGCATAACCTACATTTTCTGAAGGAGAAGAGGAAGAATACTCTGCGAGTTTGTTATCTCTGACATATTTTTCCTGAACTGGCTGATTGCATTAATAAGGCATAAGACGACACAGCTATTAAAAACTCCGCATTCGGAGCTCGTTTGGTTTGATCTACAACTGCCTGACAAATCCAGAGTACTCACAGCTGCAGGTGAGGCTTCCTTTGTGCAGAGGAACAAACCCAAGGCACAGACTGAGGACAGCAGACCTATCTGCAGATGAAATTCTTAACTGGTGTTGCATTCAACCAGGCAATTAACATTTTAATCAGGAGGCACAAAGGCGCACACTTCTTTCCTTAGGGCTCCACAGTGACTCTCAGACACAGCTCTCAACAGAGGGTACCGTTTAGCTCTGCCACATTAGGAAGGAGCCCTGGGAGAAACTCGGGGGTTCCCATTTTGTCTTGCTCAGAGGGGAAAGCATTTCACTGTGTGCTTGAACAAAGCTCTAGCATATTCTTTTCTTCTCCACCTCCACTTCTCCAGTCGTGTCTAACATCAGAGGGAGTGAAGCACTTTAGAACAGTGTTCATTCCTCCACCATAATAAGGATGAATGTCTGGGAGGGACCTTGAGATACCCTTTACAGCTAGCTAGGATCAGAAAAGAAACGATGCCCAGGTTTTGTTTCTCCTATAAAAATAGAACAGGAAAATGCATCTCTGCATGCCCACACCAGCACAGGTACTGTACCCTGCACCTGGGCCTCAGGGAAAACACTGGTTTAGAAAATGAACACATCAGCCTGCTTTAAAAAGGACGAAATAGTCAAACTTGTGCTGAGCAACACATGCCTGATTTCCCAGCAAACAGAAACAGCTCACCATGCCAGTTGTGTCTCAGCTGCAGAAGTTGCCATCCAAAACATCTACGTTGTAGAGAACAGTCAATTCTTACCCCTCTGACTCGAATGCACAGATTCCTCCATGCAAGCTGATGAACACTTTACAGATGGATCAGATTAGACTCACAGAATCATCCAGGTTGCAAAATACCCTTTGGATCATCCAGTCCAACCATCAACCCTGCTCTACACATTCACCCCTAACCTCTGTCCCCTGACACCACAGCTCAGGGACTCTGAACACAGCCAGGGGTGGGGACTCAACCCCCTCCCTGAGCAGCCTGTTCCAGTGCTCAACCACTCTTCCTGTGAAAAACTTTCTCCTGATGCCCAGTCTAACTCTCCCCTGCTGCAGCTTGAAGCCCTTCCCTTTGCTTCTGTTGCTAATGACTTTGAGAAGAGAAGAGCACCAATGTCTCTCCAATGTCCTTTCGGGTAGCTGTGATGAGATCTCCCCTTAGCCGCCTCTTCCTCAACCTAAACAGTCCCAGCTCCTTCAGTTGCTCCACTTAAGATCCCTTCTCCAGACCCTTCCCCAGCTGCACTGCCCTCCTCTGCACTCACTCCAGCCCTTCAATGTCTCTCTTGCACTGAGGTGCCCAAAACTGGACACAGGGCTCAAGGTGGGGCCTTACTAGTGCAGAGTACAGGGGGACAACCACCTCCCTCCTTCTGTTGGTCACACAGTTTCCAATCCAGGATGCCATTGGCCTTCTTGGCCACCTGCTGGCTCCTGTTCAGCTGCTGTCGATTAGAACCTCCAAGTCCTGCTATCAACATGGGTTTTTGGCCATAAAGCCTACAAGACATTGTCAGAGGAGAATCTGTCCAACACACATCAAACCTAAGCAAGGCATTTTCCCACGTCCCCACACACTCACACAACGCTGCAATCTTTAGATGTAGTGTCCTCTATGAACCCTGACTGGATTCTTTGTTTAAAGCAAGAGCTTTAGCCTCTGTGTATTTCTAAAGGAGAGCAAAGGAAGGCTCGCAGACCCCATGTTCTTATTCAAGCACAGAGTCACACTGGTGAAACCACCTCCTCTGAGGTTAGCAAGGGCAGTCACAGGTAACCATCTGCAGAACGAGGCCACAAGAACTGCTAGACTAATGGATTATCTGACACCTGAAACGAGCATGCATATGTCACAAACACCTGCTTTGAAAGGCCAGAGGAACAGAAGTCTTGTGTGAAACCCTGCCCAGGATCCCGGCACCGCAACCCCAGCACACCAAGAAAAGAGGATCAATCAACATCCCTTTTCTGAAGAGGGTAAATCGCCCACTTCCACTCCCAGCAAACTTCGCCGGGGAGGAACAGGAATGGGGTTTTCCAAGTGAGCTATGAAATGATAAAATTTATGACCTGGAGACCATGGGTTTTGAGTCAAGAGTCCAAGACAGCTCTGTTGCTTTGATAATACAATTCCCAATTTGATAGAAACTGCTCACAGCTCTAAGCATATAAGGAGCTTCCATCCCAGCTCTTGCTAGTTCATGAAGCATCTCCACTCAAGTGTTCACAGCCAGTGACTGTAATAGCTGAATTCCACTTAGTTCCTCTATGCATCAGCAGACTTCTCCACTTTTGTATCTCCGGAATGTATGCATTATTAGATAGCTCTACGTTCCCGTCACCATCGCCTTCAAGTGCTGGTCGCTTGGACCAATGCACACTACTCAAAACTCCCCGACACCCAGCTCTAACTGTGCCGCTTCAGTCCATTATTAATTGCTCCATATGCCTGGAAATGAGCCAGTGACACTGGCCTGGCTTCACTCCCACTCCTCCCCATACTTGCGCAAGTTGTCTGTTTGAGATACAATTCAAACCTGTTTCTCAAGGAGCTGGGAGACCTTCTGTGCTTGTGATAGTAAACTTCATCACAATCGGTCCTCCCCCTGTACTGGGCACTCGAATACTGGGGGCAGTTCTGGGCGCCTCGCTTCAAGAAAGAGATGGAGGGGCTGGAGCAGGTCCAGAGGAAACAAGGCTGGGGAAGGGTCTGGAGGGAAAGGCTGAGGGAGCTGGGGGTGTTTACCCAGGAGAAGAGTCTCCTTTAGTTGTTAGGCTATGTATAGCTTTTTGATCATTCAGAGCTCATTACCCATCTCCCAACAGGAGCAGAGAGCCAGAGACAGCACATGGACCTTTCTTGATCCAGGTAATAATGTGTGTTAACTGCGCTGTGCATCAGCTGCATCTAACTGAAATCATGCCAGCCTGATCTTCCT
The DNA here is from genome assembly GCA_013397515.1 of Upupa epops. NCBI lineage: Eukaryota > Metazoa > Chordata > Aves > Bucerotiformes > Upupidae > Upupa > Upupa epops. The sequence goes on along the minus strand of VZRI01000063.1, from coordinate 177,710 downwards.
CTACATCAAAACAAATTGCACAGGATGCACAGCAGATCTGCCACAGGGATGGGCACATCCATAGACCAGGAGCAGAAGTTTGCTCCAAGTGTTTAGAAGGTTCTTTTTATTACCCGTTGGACCTATCCCCCCAGCTGACAAGTGCTGCCCCTGCTTGCACTCTCCACACTGCAGTTCCTCCCCTCTTCCTGAAACAGCTGTTTACTCCATAGATGGCTACAGTCATCCATCCCTGCAGACACAGGAAGCAGCTCTTCTAATTTGCTCAGGAACCTCCCTTGGCCTAGGCTTTCCCAAGGAGTCACCTGGAAACGCAGACCTGCCTCTACCTGGCGATGCTTTTCCCCTTTTTCCCAGTGCGGGAAATGTACCCTTGGCAAGGCACCACAGCGGAGCAAAGCCCCTAATCCCCTGAAAAGTTAACTCTGGGCAACAGAGAAAGCTGCCTCCTCATGCCCACACCTTAATCCTGCCCTGCAGAGCTCCCGGACTCGGTTGCACTCTTGTTAACAACAGCTGTCAGCAGATGACCACGTTCCCAACGCAGATGGACCCAACGTATCTGTAGTCAGAAGCTACTGCTGAGGCCATTTGTTGGTGTGTCTTTAGTTTGCAGTTCATGCTCAGACTCGTGCACTCCAGCAGCTTTTGAGCCACATTGCTTACATCAGCTGGTACCAACATCTGGCCTAAATTGTAAAGCTCCCATCGAGCTGAATCAGCCTATGGCAATTCCTCTCCTACACAGAAGACTCCTGGACACTCGACTGAAATGAAACAGTTCATCAATTTCATTCCAACCCGTAACACATCACGCACTCGGGCACTGCCAAATTTCCCGTGTCCTAGAGGCAGTGTAGCACCATGCCAGGTGGGCTTTTTGGGAAGCACTTGGTCAGGGACACACTGGAAAGAGCCCTCACAAGTCAGCTGGATGCGCAGAGAGCAGGTGGGCTTGCAGGTCCCTATCGACAGCAGGCAGAATTAGCTTCCTTCAGAAGAGTGAACATGCTTCCCTGTTGCTAGCACCAGCGAAGAGGGCCATCTGGCCAGTACTTCCTCACTCGAGATACTAAATGGCAGTCTGCTCCAACAAGACAAGTTGGACATCCAGAATCTCCGTGGCTCCCACCTTTAGATGCACCGTACACCGAGAACTAGGTGAAGACGGTTCACGACTGCACTTGGGACAGCCCTTAGTCCTTCAGCATCTGACTGAAGTCAGACTCCTGTTTATTTACTCCAGGTAAGACAAAACAAGGAAAGGCTGTTAAAGCAGTTTTGCCTGGATGTGTGTTTACACACACTGCTGTGAATAACACACAGCACCCTCTGGCACTGTGCTGTTACCCCAGGGCACAGCTGCCATGGAATCAAACCCAAGGACATTGTATTCAGCATAACTGTGTGTCCTGGCTCTGAAATGAAGGTCTCTGTCAGTCCTGGGTTGGTGCCTGCAGTCCAAGCACAGCAACCAGCTCTCACCAGGAATTCAACAGGCAGTGGGGCAGCTTTTCATCATTTGTCTCATGCACAGCCCTTGGTCTGGTTCCACGTGAGGACTGGCCATGTCTTTCTGATAAAGTACTTCTCTCATTCTGCACTGTCCAGTGCCAACTGGACAGCTTTCACCCCAGCAAACTGGCTCGATTCTGCTCTTCAGAGGAGGGATTGCTAAAAGAGGGGTTTTACACAAGGCTTTACCCCAGTTCCACTCATTTTCCCACACAAGTCCCTGAGTATTGTCTCCTGTTTTTCTTCTTGTGTGTATGCATGTCATTGATCCATAGGATCCAAAACCATCCCAAAAGGATAAATACTAGAGTAACCATAACTCTGAATTAGCAGCACTAAAGCTAAGTTAAAACAGTGTTCAGACCAATCTCTGAATCCAGAAATCACTGCGGTCAGCTTAGTATTCCTCGACACCCTCCACCCTACATTCACAAAGCTTGCGCTGAAGAAAAGGTGGAGATGGAGTTTAAATTACCATGACAACTTAGCCTCTAGATTATTTGTCTTTCGTAAATTAGCTACTCCGGTCTACACGATGCTCAGCAAAGCTCTTAACAATGAGACTCAAGGAAGCAGTTTACAGAGAGAATAAAGACTGAATGCACTGTGAATCCAAGCATCAGCTGAAACAGAGTATTTGGTGTCTTCAGTCAATAATGTTAATAAGGTTTCATGTTATTTTTAATATCACAGAGTCCCAGAACAATCCTGGTCGGAAAGGACTTCCCAGCACCCACAGATCCTTTTCTGCTGGGCAGCTTTCGAGCCCCTCAGCCCCCAGCCTGTAGTGTTGCTTGGCGTTGTTGAGACCCAAATGCAGGACCCAGCACTTGGCCTCAACCCTCAGAGTGAAAATACCCAGCTAACGCCTGCACTGGCAACAGTGATGTTCATTTACCAGGTAAGTGAATTTGTTTTGTAAGAGCATAATCAGAAAGTGCCTCCTCCTAGAGGAAACGAGAGCAGCTCTCCAACACCACACATCTCGCAAAATCCTTGCAAATTATGATTTCAAGTAATAAACACACATCTTCACCAAATCTAAAATACTTCCAGAGTCAGACAAGACCTTGAACCCAGCAGCCTGGAAAGCTCACACTGCCTTCTAATTTGGCTTTTCCTATCTGCTCCTGAAACGTCACCAAGACCTGCTCGTAAACGAAACTCAGGACTGCAAACCTCGCATTGCGTTTCCTTCCGCTCACCTCAAAAAGAATCTTCATCCAGAACAGCCTATCCCCAAACAGGAGACCAGCTTTGTGGCACGAACCATCGTCCACAGCTGTGATTCCTGGGCACTGCAGTCATGCACTCAGCAGCGACACAGCAGCCGCAGCAGCACATTGTTAGCAAGCATCAGTGAACTCTGTATCCTGTCCGGGTATTCTCATTTCATGGAGAAAGTGTTTTCTTTTTAAGTGGATCTGCAGCCTAAGATCTGCACTTGCTCTGCATTAGACCTACAAAGTTCCACTTGTTTACAACAATTTTTAGCTACTAAGCACATGCACAGCACCACGGAACGGGAGCAACAGAGATGCCAAGTGTTGCTGGAATGCTGCATCACCCGCCCTTGGGGTGCCTGTAACTTGCTTAATATGGGTAGCTGAGCAAACACAACCATGAAAATCAAGTGAAGGGGAAAAAAAGGGGGAAACTACATAAATAAAGAGCAGGGGAAAGAGAAAGAGCAAAGAGATAGGCAGAGTTCATGATCACCTGAAATCATCTCTGTCTTCCCCACTTACTACTTCTTCCTGCTCCACCTTTGCCATTTCTCCTCAGCTCCACTTACTCAACCCTTTGGCCTCTCCTGTCAGTTTAGCATTACAAATCCTTATGGTGGATTTAATGAAGTCAAGCAGGCTCAGTAAAGATCACTGGACTTAGCTTACTCCAGCTACAATCTCACCTAAATGCACGAGGTTACGTGAGGGATGAGCTGGAACCATGATGTTTTATGAGTCTTCTGACACCCAGATTTGAAGCTCTGTGACTCCAGACTGATGATACACATGGAAGGGTTTTCCAAACACAGCAGAGGAGAAAGGAAAAATACGAGCTCCTTGGGTGGCTTTCATCATGGTAGCTGTGCTATGTCTGCCATATATCAGAGCAGTTCCCATGTCTCCCACTCAAGATTCATAACGGCTCTAAAACCACCGCCATACCTCACCACGTTGAAAAACACATTTCTCCGTAGCTGCAGAAATACATTTTTCAAGGCACAGTGGCAAAGAACACAGTGTCCTTTAGAGCACGTTAGCAAAAGAAATGATCTGATTCCTGGAAAGCCTCCTGCAATCTCTGCTTTTTTATCTGTAAACTCTCTGCGGTTGTTTATTCGGGGAGCGATAATCCTCCCCCTTTGTCTCAGTGAAAACTTCTTCCTGGGAGATAAAAAATAGTTTGTATGAATCTGCTGTAGTGCCTGTGAGTAGCAATAACCAACTCACATCAAGGCGGTGGGTTTTTATGATTACTTTTACTGCAGCAGTGCTGGGAGCCCCTTGCTGGCATTGGATGTCACCGTCTTGGAATTGCGCAGAGATGGGATAAAGGACACTGACTGACCTGACTGTGTTTTAAATGGAAGAGGCAGGGAGAAAAGAATTGGAATATAAGACTGCCGAAGACATCAAGAGGTCATTTATATCACATGTGAATGCGTGGTAAACTCACGTGCAGTGATCAGCTACTGCTACCAGCTGTTTCATCGGCTTTGCAGACGGAACTTCAGGAGGTTGTGCCATGCCCAGAAGTCTCCTGGCTGGTTGTGGCAGAAATGGAAGCTCCACTCAGATCTTCCAAGTCCTGTTGATAGAGACCATTCAAATATTTTAGATTAATTGAACTGGGGACGCTCTTAACAAAGCCAATCATAAACCTGCTACCTGTGTTTGCCATGAAACTGAGTTACAGAAACACTAGCTATCAGCTACAGGATTTTTATCTGCTCTCCTGGACTGAGGGATACCTTAAAATAAAAGCACAAAGTCCACACATAGCCGTATGCATTAAAGGATCTCCCGTTCATCTATCACACCGCATTAGGTATTCAGTTTTCCTGTGCTATCAGTAAAAAGCCCTGTTCTGTGCCCTATATAACGAAGTCACACCACACAAAAATTTGCAGAAGATAAAATACTAAGATCAGCTGCACTCTGTATCTGACAAAGACTTTTTACACACTGTCATGCATCTTCTCCCATGTACTCTGTCTATTCCAAGCAGCAATATACATGTTTAATATCAGATAAGCTCATCCTTTGAGTCAGTTATTGCAGATACTGAGTTTCCCATTTCAATGCAGAAGAAAAAGTAGTTTCAGTTCCTTTCCTATCACCCTGTTATCACTCCTTTTTGGGGCTGAAGTGTAATCACACTCTTTCAAAGGTTAGTGTTTCTACCTTCTCTGTCGAGTAAATTTCCTATATTGATGCAACACAACAAGATTAATACGGGCTTGCTCTTTACCATCAATCTTTTGATTTGCTGCTGAATGGACTGTTCTCAAGTACTGCTATCTAACTGCAAGGGACAGTGCTGTTTATCACTCCCTCCTGAAAGCAGCCCTACAGATCTAGATATTAGAGCACTCTGGATTTAGAAACCATGAATACCAATGCGTTCCTCTCTGTGTTCCTCTGAGTGCAGAGTGGGGAGGAATTAAATGAATGTTTATTGTACAGACAGAGGACCTTTACTTTTAGGTGCTGTCTGCAATGTTGAGAAACAAATGGACAGCTAGTGCTGAACATTTCTCCTGAATAACAAAATCAGAAGTTCCAAGCTCATGAAATGCAGATCACACGAAAGGAAAAAAATCAGCCATTACACTTGATCAGAAAACTAGTGCTGCGTTTCTTCCTTGGAGGACAATGGGGATTCAGCTGCCACATCCTGGGAGAAGTTCCTCACACAGGCTGGTTCTTTCTTTAACAAAATACTGGGGTATTTCTTTAAAACACTGCAGTGCCTTCATTGAAATGAAGGCACTTCCTATAAAATACAGCCTGTGCCTTGAAACTGAAACATCCACAGGACATCTTAGAATCATCAGGGATCAGAAGGGACCTCAAAAGATCATCTAGTCCAATCCCCCTGCTACAGCAGGACACCAAGACCAAGTATGCACGCTCTCTCAGTTCACTTTCCAAAATAGAAATGAGGAAGCTCTTCCTCAGGGAAAGGGTGCTCAGAGCCTTGACTGGACTGCCCAGGGAGGTGGTGGAGTCCCCGTGTCTGGAGGTGTTGAAGGGCAGTCTGGCTGTGGCTCTGAGTACCCTGGGCTGGCTGCTGGGGTGATGCCAGGTGCTGGGCTGGCTGAGCTCAGAGGGCTTTGCCAGCCTCAGTCATTCTGTGAACGCCCTTCAGCAGCAGTGACATGCACTAATGAAGAGCTAGCACTCCCTTCTCCTACATGTGTCCCCCATGTTGCAGTGTGGATATTTAGCTGGAAAGAGTATGTCTGGAGGAAAGCAAATCGAGAATCATTACAGGTTCATTTCACAATTTATCCTTGCTGTATCTGAAAAAGAAATGGGCAGAGGTTAATCCCCTTCTGCTTAGAGGAGAAGCAGCAGAAATACTGCCTGGAGCAAAATTAAGAAGCTGTTTTCTCTCCTTACAGTTCCCATTTTATCTCATCTTTCCATTTGATCCTGAAGTTACTGCCAGTAGTCTTATTTGTGAAATTAATGTCTTGAGAAAATACTTTTCACTGGTGAGATCTGTTAAATGATGGATTCGCTTCCACAAGGGAAAGGATGGGAGCCTTGTTTCTTGAAAAGGCATGGATAGCTCAACAAAGTCAAGTGTAAAGTCCTGCTCCTGAGGAGGAGAAACCCCAGGCAGCAATAAATTCTAGGGGCCATCCAGATGGGAAGCATCTTGGTGGAAATGGATCTGGGGTCCTACTGGACACCAAGCTGAACAAGAGCCAGAGCACTGGAACAGCCTGCCCAGAGAGATTCTGGAGTTCCCTTCTCTGTAGGCACTCAAAATCTACCTGGAAATGTTCCTATGTGATCTCTTCTAGGTGATCCTGCTCTGGCACAGGGCAGGGGGTTGAACTAGATGGTCTTCAGAGGTCCCTTCCAACCTCTACCATTCTGTGATTGAAAGAAAATGTGAGCCATGCTTCACTAATCACACAGAAAGCCACTTCTCCCAGACGGGAAGGACACACTATGAAATCACTTCATACTGCGCAGCCACGAAGTTGTGAATAAGAATGATGCTGTGCAAAAGTTCTTCGCTGTTCGATGCTGATACAGTTTTGTCCCGCTGCAGTACTCATGTTTGTGAGTACTGGAAGGCAGGCCTGAGTGCAATCAAAGTGAACTTGCTAAGAATTCCTACTCTGAATGAAAACATTGCTGCTGCTCTCACCGAAGCTCTGACACTTCTCCTTCCGTCACACCAAATTATGTCTGACAGCAAGAAATATTGGGTCTTCTGGCCCCCTTTCATATTCTCCTTTATTTTATTTTTAAGTGTGCTGTCTCATTATTCTGGCTGAATACAAATCTTGCCGTTGATTTAAAAATGCAGATAACCGCAAGAGATCTGTCCCAGCATTAATGAGAAATGGCACCATCCATTTACAGGGAGCCCCATCAGCTTTCAGTGTTGACACAAGCACCTCCGTGAGCACAAGGGTGAATGAGGAAGGAAGGCAGGATTTTTTCTGATGGTTTGTCTTCTCTGCATCAATTATATCTAGTTATTACATCCATCAGCTCTCTTTAGGTTGGTACAGATATCAAGAGAGAAATCCATGCTTCAAAACCAGTACCAGCTAACACAGGCCTGGTTTGATTAGTACGAGAATTATAGTTCTGATCCCAGGTGCTATAGCTCATGCACATTGCAGGCTCAAGTGGCAGCAGCATTTGACCTCCAAGCTGTATCCAGCAAGCCACCTGGATCAGGCTCACAGCCCATTTAACATGAGCTGGGAATATTTATCAGGACAATAAAGCTTTCAGAGGAGCAGCCATCTCAGTGTGTGAAGCTTGTTACAGAACTAGCATCAGTGCTAGGAGATGCCAGGACAGGTTAGTCCTGCTCCAAACAGATCACCTGGAGGGATCTCTCCTTGGAAAGACACATCAGACAGCAAGACACTTCTCACTTTCTACAAGTGAGAAAGCAAAGCAGGTAACTAGGATCAACGAATAGAACTAAGTCCATTCCTGAGAAGGGTTTTGTGCTTTTCAGCATCAGGAGGCAAACCAGATGGCAGTGTCATTGCTCAGGAATAAAAGCCCTTGGTTCCACCTTCATGGATACCTGATACATGCATTACTGAACATTACTGAACATCTGGGCACACAACAGCACTGGCTCTATTTCTATGTTGGAAAAAAATGATACTTGGATCAGCTCTTTGCCACTTGGAAAAGACATTCAATACCCAGCCCCCAATGAGAATGACAGGAGACCACTTCTGCTCTTGAAGAGAGCCCACCAGCACACAGTCATCACACCAAACAGAAAAGGTACTGCATTTGAATTGTTAGGATGAGCCTGCATCAGTTCTGTGTTTGCATCATGTGTTTGAGATGTTTTTGTCTGATTTAAAGTCAAGTTGCACAGCACAACTTCACCGTCACACATGCTCATGGCTTTATGAGACTGTATCACAGCCCACAGAATGTCACTGAAATGCATGCAGTCAGCCTGGGCCCACCGATCCAGCCTGTTCAGGTCTCTCTGTATAGCCTGACTACCCTTCAGCAGATCAACTCTCCCTCTGAACTTTGTGTCACCTGCAAACTTACTGAGGGTGCATTCAATCCCCTCACCGAGATCATCAATAAAGATGTTAAACAGAAGTGGCCTCAGCCCTGAAGGACACCACTCATGTCCAGCCTACAACCTGACTGAACTCCCCTGACCACAACTCTTAGCACTCAGCCATCCAGCCAGTGTCTCACCCAGCAGACTCTGTGTCCATCCAAGCCATGAGCAGCCAGTTTATTCACGAGGGTGTTGTGTGGGACAGTATCAAAGGCCTTACTGAAGTCCATGCAGGCTACATCAACAGGCAATGTTGCCATCAGTTCGACAGTCACATAGCCAGAGTCCCACTAGTGCCAATGAAACCACCAGTGCCGTTAGTGTAGGTGTCCCTGTACCCAGCAGCTGCTACTCCTCCAGGGTTGTTGAATTTGACCATATTTTGTCCTACAGTAGAAAGTCAAGCCTTCTTCCCAGCAGCTTATCACTCACCTCAAAAGGACTACAGAACTGTTTTATCACTGCCCTGCTGTTAAAACGTTTTGTACAATGTGTTAGACAGAAAGAAATGTGAGAGGGAGATCATTCACAGAACTCTATCAGAAGACTAAGTGGACTGTGAAGTACTCAAATAAACGGTAATTATCGACCTCGCAGAGGATGTATTCTGGTCTGATTTAAACAATTAGAAAGGTTCCAATTTATCAGTACAGCAATTCTGGAAGTGCTTTACAAAAATACCACACTAGGCTCCCAGAATCATAATTACCGATGAATATGCACTGCGCCTAATTTTTTAATGGCTTCTTGGCTTTTGGTAATGAGTAACTGAAAGCACAAGTGCTATGTCAGTGACCCGATGCCTGACTGGAGCTACTTTCAAGGAGGCCAGCGCTCAGGACATTGGATGTTCAGCCCTTTCCAAGCATCCAGGCATTTTGAAAACCCAGATGACTTGTGTGAACACTAAGCCACCGCTCTAAGGAACACCTCAGGAATCTTTGCCTGCCTGCTTGCTTACTCTTCTGCAAGAGACAGACAGACTGTGGACCTGCCTCCCAGAAAGAAGGAGACAGATGCAAGCGCTCTCTGTCCGTGTGCTGAGTCGGACGTACACTAAATGCAGCTCAGCAGTTGTGTGGCTGTATTAGCACAGCAGTGTCAACACAGCTACACAACTTCTGGAGCAGAACAGATGAGGCACAGCATTGTGCAAACGCAGCCAAACCGTTTCTGAACGGTGTTTTGTGTAGCCCAACAAATCTGATTTGTTTTACCATTCCTAATAAAAGGCCACATGGTTTCTATTGACTTGGCAACAAAGGGGGCCAGGGTCTGTTTGGGCTTGTCCTGGCCTAAGCTGATAATAAGCTTGTTTCATTTAGCTGGGGCAGGAAATGTCCAGCAGTCAGGTTTACTTTGGGTTAGCCGCAGACTACAGTGGTAACGAGCAGACTGCCTGCATAGACTAAAGTACCTGTGACCCCAGAGTACAGTGTCATTTGCAAGAATGCAAACACAGAGTGGTCCAGGAGGTCTCTGACTGTACACACGAATCCTAAGGGCTAGTAGTCAGTGCTCACTGCAGGCATGCACCTGCTTATATCAGTTTAGATATAAAACACCAACCTGAGTAACTAGAACTCAGGAAAGGAAAACCTGTGTAATGCAGACAGACAAACATAGAATCCTCATGACTAGAGAGGACCTCCAGCATCACCAAGTCCAGCCCTCATCCGAACAGCTCCCCAGCCCCTAGACCATGGCCTCAAGTCAGTCTTTGCGTATCTTACTGGCTGAATCACTCCACGTTTAGCTGAGCTGTCTTTTGGGGGCTTTACAACACTTCAAGGAGATTTTAGGGGCATTTTGTGACTACTGGTGCCTTTCTATACTTAAAATAAAGGCTACGGGCCTTTCAGAGTATTTTCTGACTCCACCATAGCTACACTTAGAGAATAATTATTTTCCAGGCTCATACAGCATCTTCCCGCAGCTTTCATCACAACAGTAATGAGATCCAGGTTTAATTTTCAAACCCAGACTCAGCAATCCTAGAAACAAAATTCTATTCTCTGTGTTCTCTGCCCACTTGACTTGAGCCACAACTTCACTTGAGTCACTTACACCTGAAAATGTAAGCTGAGGAAGCGTGAGGGAAAAGTCGAAGACATCACAGATCTCATGACGCTTAGGTATGCATCTTCCCCAAGGGGCCGCTTGATCGTATGCCTCAGTGATGATTTCCTCCCCCTAGTACCGCATAGGAATGCTGGCTGACTAACACTCCGGCAGCACAGTGCACTGCCAATAGCTCAGAGCAGCATGTTTCCTCGCTGATCGCCCGATGGCTTGGGAAATGGGTGGTATTGGATTTCTCCCCATCCTCAAGGAAAGAGCAATGCCACTGTGTTCAAATCAGATGCTCTGTTCCCTGAGCACTTTAATTTCAGTTCCAAAATTAACAAGTCTTATTTTAGATGCAAAGGCTCATGATTCACTCTGAATGTTTCTGCTGCCTAGATACCCCTGCAGTCACCTCGCCAGCGTGGCCCCACTACCCAAACACCTCAGACTTATTAACGAGTTGTGTTTTCACAGCAACTCTAAGGAAGCAGGAATCAAATGCATGCCCTTTGCAGAAGAAAAGGAAACTAGAACGCTGAAATCCTAAGGCTGCTGATGCTCAATGCCAGGCACCTGGAACACTGCGTTTGCTGCTAAATCCAAAGCTTCCCCCCTGGTTTTAGTTGTGTACTTTACAGTAAGGGGGCTCACGCCACAGAAATGCCTTGATCTTGTTTCCATCTTCTGGAAAGGCAGACTGGGCAGACCAGCTCATAAAAACAGGGATCTCTGCAGGTAATGTGCCTGGAGTTAGGTTAAAAATACACCAACCAGGGAGTGGGAGAGCGGGTGCAGCTGTGTGCAGCACATGTAGCTGCAGACAGGAGAGAATCAAAAGTGTGAGACATCACAGGATTCAGAAGAACTCTCTAAAGAAACTCTCCAGAGTATTCCGGTCAATTTACATACCATACTACCCTCAAAGTAAGAAAAGAAAGGCTGTGGTCACTTCACACATCACAGAAATAACTAAGTCCCTCAGGAGCTCGAGTTGGCTTTGCATCTGTGTGAAAGAGAAAATAATCTGATAGCGTTTTCTGAATAAATTATTAGGTCCAAAAAATGTAAGCAGAGGCAGAAGGGGATGAAGTCTGTGAGTTCTGGGCTATTCAGTTGAATCAGAAGTCTACACTCAATAACTGTGCTAAAAATAGGTTCATTAAATCTATGCCGGGGGTTTGCTGCTTTCAATGTTTATCTACAAAGCAAACTACTTCAATTCTGCTTCGAATTTACCTTACGAGCTCCTTTAGAACAGTACAGAACAATAACTTCCAGTATACAGAATGGGTTTGCTGATGCTTACTCGAGCCTGTGCCCATTCAAGAGCAGCCAATATCGTAATAGAATCATCGTTATTTAGAGTAGTAATTCTACATTAATCCTACCTGTGATAATTATACATGAATTGTGATTATTTAGGTTGGAAAAGCCATTTAAGACTGAGTTGAACTGTCAACCCAGCCCAACCTACCATCTCACAAAGCACCACATCTAGGTGTCTTTAAATACCTCCATGCTTGACTCCAGCACTGCCCTGGGCAGCCTCTCCCAATGCTTCACCACCCTTTCTGTGAAGAATCTTTTCCTGCTATGCATCCCACACCGCCCAGTGCAACTTGAAGGCATTTTCTCCCCAAGCTGTTCCTTGGGACCACTTCCCCACCTCGCTATAGCCTCCTTTTTGGTAGCTGTAGAGAGCAGTAAGATCTTCCCACAGTCTCCCTTCCTCCAGGCTACACAATCACAGTTTCCTCAGCCACTTCTCACAGCACTTGTGCTCTAGGCCTTGCATCACCTTCCTTGCCCTTCTCTGGACAGACTCCACTGCAGTGAGTAGTCCAAAACTGAATGCAGTACTCAAGGTGTGGCCTCACCAGTGCCAAGGAACCAGACAACTCTCTATTCCTGCTGGACTCACTATTTCTGATAGAAGCCAGGATGCCATTGGTCTTGGCCATGTGAGTGCATTGCTGGCTCATACTCAGCCAGTTGTCAGGCAACACCTCCAGCTCACTTTCTCCTGAGCATCCAACTACTCCTTCTCAAGCACTGCATGGGGTTGTTGAGCAGAACCAGACCTTGACCTCATAGAATTGGCCCCAACCCATTTATCCAGCCTGTCTGGACCTCTCTAACCTGGAGAGGTTGACATAGGCTGCAAACTTACCAAGGGTGCGCTCAACCCCCTCATCCAGACCACTACTGAAGACATTAAACAGAACTGGCCCAAATACTCTGCCTGAACTCCATCTGATTCAGCCTCCTTCAGCTGTGCTGAACGGATGGCAGAGCGTTCACGTGGGTGGTGGTGGTTTATCCAAGCGGCTCAGAACACAGCAGGGGTTAGGTTTAGGCAATGCAAAGCCTGCGAGTGCCTCAGGAACTGGTTTCACACAGAGGAGTTACCTGCTGTTCTTTTTAGCTCTTTCATATGCAGAGGTCAATACTTTTCTAGGATTATCCTTTCAAATCAATGTCAGCCGCCTTACACTCAGATCAGCTTACACACAGTCTGATGGCATTTGAGGCTGTGGAAGCAGTGTGTGCAAGCAGGGAACCCCGTGCTGGAATTTGGCCATCAGTGTACATCCAGGCTCTGTTAAAGCATTTTGCAGCTTCTTTACCGTCTGCACATGACATGACAGCGGATTTACAACATGCTGTGACAGCCCCTTCAGAAGGACAGTGCCATTAATCTCCAGACAGACTAGTGAGATCAGCACTGATCTCACGTTCAGATCCCCTAATCCTGGACTCCACACCCAACAGGGCCTCTCAGTGTGTTAGCTCGTTCCAGAGGCACAGGACTTGATCCCAGCCTGGACTCTCTTAACTCTTACTTAATCACACCACTTCCCACAGCTCCTCTGCGAGTACAGTAACACAGCGAAGGCAGAGTGAAGCGTTTAAGTACATGATTAACCTAAAATGCTTCAACAGGATTGTTGACTTCAGCATGGCTGCTTGTATATTGGAGTTAAACATGTGTGGAAGAGCTTCACAGACCAGCTAATTATCACTAAATACACACAAAGAACAGCAACAGAGAGGTGACACAAGCACAGCAGTACTGCAGAATACATCTCCTGGCGCAGTAACAGCCAGTCTGGAGTTTAGATGTGCTGCTGAAGCACGTTATTTCAACATCAGGTGGGGAGAACAGTGGATTGTTCTATAGGAGAAAACAGCACACTCAACACGCAAACCAGGCCCATGGTTAACCTGCTGCCAGGACCCCGTTTCCTACAAGACAGCTGAAATTGCACTAAACACACGCCAAGAGCAAATTACAGAATGTTGAAAACTTTATAAGGGAAGGATATTGATCACTGCTGCTCTCTCACACATTACAGAAACCCCTTTGTTTAATTACTTCTTTAAAAAGGAACACCGAGCCTCGGGGTTTACAAACTACTCTGCTTGGTGTTCAGGTGCTTTTTCCATGCTAATACTGCTTCACCACCCCACTGGGATTTTTCCGAGTCCCGCCTTGCCAGTCACCCTGAGCATGGGGTGCCCTGGCCAGGGCAAGGCTGGCTGCCAGCCCAGGGCTGTGGGCAGGGGGCTGAGAGCAGCAGAGCTGGGGGCAGATTGCTAGGGGCATGGAGCTGAGTGGCTGTGAAACAGGGAGCCGAGGGCAGGGGTCTGAGGGGCTGCGGGCAGGAGGCACGGAGCCGAGGGGCTGACTGCAGCCCTTCCCTGGCGCTGGGTCGTTCCGTCGCCGGCTCGGGCCTGCGGCACCGCCCCGGAGCGCGGGTCAGCAGCGCCCCCTGTTGGCCCCACGCGGTACTCACGGCCGCCGCAACCGATCCGAACTCGGGGTCACCAGTATCTAACCGAAGTGGGCAAAGGTCCGCGGGATGGCTCGGGCCCAGCCAAGGCAGAGGCTCTCGGGGGGCTGGGAAACGGCGAGTGGTGGTAGCAGCGATTTTCTGTACATCTGCATTGCTGACCGCCCTTGGAACGTGAAAAACAAGATGGGGGGGTGGGGAGCTGGGCTCATTGTTCCCCGAGCCCACCTGGCAGCCGCAGACCATCTCCAGGATGGATTAGTGTGCGGGGGCAGGCAGGAGGGGAGCCAGGAGGGCCCTGGGCAGCACTTTGCAGGATTCGCGATGCGGAGCCTGTTGCACTGATGGCAGCGCAGCCCTGGGCGGGGAAAACCACCACAGCGAAAACCACTTGGCAGCTCTCCGACTCCAAATATTTCCAAAATCATTATACATTTTATTAATCAAGGTCAAAGTAACCTCATTTGGACAGTGTTAATGAAACCATAGGGTCCGTGTTAACTAACAATCATTTCAGCAAGGAAAATTGAGCAGCTCGGGGGAGGGCAGCGAGCAAGCGTGGGGTTCGGCTGCCATCTGCCGGGCACGGCTGCCCCTGCCAAACAGCTGCGGCTCCACTCCCGGGCTTGCAGGTCCCACTCTGCTCTTCCCTCAGCAGTTTTTTCCACAGCGGATCAAGCTCGGGAAACCTTTTGAACACGTTTCACTTTGGCTTGAGCAGTCAGCAAGATTTGTGCAGGGCTCAGGTGCTTTGTTTTGCTGAACTGAGCGACAGAGTTGCCCATGACAGCGTTAAAGGTTTAATGCAAAACTGCGAGCACAGAGGTCCCTGTAAGCACTGCGGTGAGAAAGGCACTCAGCAGTGTAAGCACAGCTCAGAGCGCAAACATGATTGATGTCTGGAAAACCACTCCCAAACACCTCAAAAATAGAGGTCATAGTGAAATAAATACTAGAAGTCAGAGTACATGGGAGCATCAAAACAGCCCCAAGCAATCAAAACCAAAATGAGCCTGAAAACTGCTGTATCACGTAAGGCCTTTTACTGGAGTCAGGGTGACAACCCCACCCAGCTTCTCTGAGCTAGAATCTTGCACCTCTGACTCTGTTGACCGATTTGCTTCAGCACTGCAGCAGAACCAGAGAGGATCAACCCATGAAGTAAAGCGTAAGTGTCTACCTGTGGAGTTCGCAGCACATAGCTCTAATTCAAGAAAGCAGGCCCCTTCAGGACAAAGCGTAAGCAGAACTGGCTTTTTGGATCCTGGGCTAAACAAAAACCTAAATTATTCTACAAATTCAGCAGTCTTTTGTGACCACCGTTCTGGTTTTCAGGCTCCTTCAATTCTTTGATCTGCTACAAAGCAGAACTACAGCACAGTTTAGTTTATCTTACGCTGCATCAGATCACACACACACATATGGTCATTTCCTCTCTCCTTCCCCAGTCCCATCTCTCTTACTCTAACCCATCTCCCAAAGCTGTAGATTTATAGGAAAACAGACTTTTGTTTTCTTTTCAGTGTTGCTTCATTTTAATAGAAGCAGTGGGAATTGGCCTACGTAATGAGAGAAGCTCTGAAACGTTCTGCACATTAATCTTATTCCAAACTGTGAAGAACAGGCAAAACCTTAATATTACAAACCATCTAAAAGCTGAAGCTTAGCTAAACTGTGCAGGTCGGTGCATGGTTCAAACCACTTCCTTGGGGTAACTCTGGGTAACTTCTAATCTATTTTACAGCACGTTGTCAGTAACCTAGAATTTCAAGCAAAATTACTTTGAAAGGAAACACGGGGTTTTCTCCATTTCCGAAAGACAATTCTTTTCTTTCATAAACCCATTTATTAAACAGTCCCCAAACCACCACAGTAACTACTGCTTTTTCATGGGATCAGGATGAAGGAGCAAACCTAGCAAGACAGCAGCTTCCTGAGACCATATTAGATAAATCCAGAGATCCGGCTCTGTCCCAAAATACAATCAGTGTTACACAACCTGCACCAAGAACATCGGATAAAGATAAATCAGCACCTGTCAACTAATGAAGAAGAGTTATCATTAAATTATCTAGTAGTAACAGTTGTCCTCCCTTCCTCAGAAACCACTTTTTCGGAAATGATTTAAATGCTCTAAATGCCTGTTTTAAAAGGCTGCTGCTATAAAATATAACTTCCCATGCTAAAAACTCTGCTCAAATTATTTCTCCAGAACCACTGTTGTCACCGGGAAGCAATAAAGCAGCACACATCCTGAAACATAAAACTGCTTTATGTGAGCAGTTAAGAAAGGGCTTGTTCTGGGTCAGCTGTGCTTTGTCTGTTGACACAGCAGAAGCAGCCTAGGTGAGGACCCGCCAGCTGCCTCTGGACCTCTGTCACTGGGAAAAGAGGACTTGCAAAGTCTGTGGGAGCCCTCACCTCAGTCAAGGGGTTGAGTGTTTACCAAGTAATGCAGCTTAACTATAGTACAACTCTGCTTTCAAGTCAAACTTGCCTCTCCCATCCTGTCACCCACCCTCAATCACAAGTAACTGTGCAAGGGAACCACTTTTGTTTCTTGATCATCCTCCAGGACTCTTCCTCTCTTTCTCACCCCACACCTTCCTATCACACCCTGGTTTAAGGCCCAGAGACGGCAGACTGTGCTGTGCAACACCCAGAGCACGCTAAAGAACCTGCACCACCCAACCGCCTTACTTACACTGCATCGCTATGAGATGGCCATCATCCCTGCACCCACTACCACCATGGGTCACCAACTTCTGCTCCATGGAGAGACTCCTCACATTACCATGTACTTAGTCAGGAGGGGATTGCTGTACCCCAAATTCTGCAATTTAGTTCCATTTACTGTCACGCTTGGAGAAAGGCAGCTTCTCATCCCGAGAGATGCAGAACCACTACTAGGAAGCAAAGCTCAGAGTCACAGAGCGTGAAAGCATGCAAGCCTTACTGAAATCCATGTCAGTGAAGTGCCTACACAGCGCGCTGGGCAACACAGATAAGGACTTCAGTTGGGAAATCAAGTCTCTAAATGTAAGTCTGATGCTTAATGACCGCAGACTCACCAAGATTGGAAAAGACCTTCAAGATCAGCAAGTCCAACCATCTGCCCTACAACCCCAAACCACCGAACCATCTCCTGAAGCACCATGTCTCCGCACAAGCCCAGGCAGATGACATTGGTCGTGACATTGGAGCATGTTAAAAGCAACAATGAGAGTTCATAAGGAGCAATGTTTGCAGAATGTTTAACTCCTTTTCCTTTTGTACAAAAGAGACCCTAAATGTCACAGAGTCCTCAGCGGGAGAGAGGACGCAGAAAGGAGTAACAGGCTTGGGTACCACTAGCTCTGGGGTGAAGGATGGGGAAGGTAGATGGACACAGGCAGAACTCATGTCCCTACACTTGAGAAAGCTTCCTTCACTGCCTACTTAACTGTAATAGGCAGCAGCAAGAGCAGATGCCAGTGACACCAACAAGTGCTGTGTAACTGAGCAGTCCTCAGGCACAGGCCCAACTGCAGCTCCATAGAGGAGGGTGCTATGCAGAGTTCGGCTTTTTGCTTAAGCATAGCCTCGACTCAAACAGTGCTGCCAAGTCTGACTAAGCCAAGTGCTCTCGGGTATAAACTACTCTAGGGCAGAAAGTACAGACAGCTTGGAGCTGAATTCTCTCCAGCTGCAGGAAATATTACCAGCACTAATCATTTAATCATGTTCAAGCAGGGTTGTGGTCCCCAAGTTTGCCTGCATGCACATGTGAAGCAAGCTTGTTCTGCAAGAAATCTTTATAAGCACAGTAGTTGTCTTCTCCATGTATTCATTTTTCAGGAGTCTTTCAGCCCCTGTCCCTTCCTTTAGCTCCCCAGCTAAAATGCTGAGATACCTGCCCATGTTTCTTACTTGTCCAGCTCTGTCAGAGAGAGAAAGAAGCAATTAAAAACTTCAAGCTACAGAAGTGATGTTTTCAGCCAAAACAACCACCCAGTTCCAGAGTTCTTGAGATGTGATTCACAGTGTTTTGTGAGAGTGTGCTTCTGTGACCTCTGCTTATCATTGCGATCGTAAATAACTGGCTGTGTCCTTCTGCGAGTTGAAACTGAAATACCCTTTCTGTGCCCCCTCCACAGGGAACTGTCACTGTGGTTTGAGCTACACTAGCAGAGAACTGAGTCCCAGCAACGGTACAGTCACATTCTAGCGTTGTGCTCTGCCCTCTTCTGTTTACAAACAATACTAAGCGCTCTGCAGATACAATGCCTGGAGTTTAACACGGAATTTAACCACCACTTTACCACCTTCGAATGCCAAGTGCTGAGTTTAATGAAGCCAAAACTGAACACTGCAAGAAAAACGATAGCTCCAAGTATGTTATGCCCCGGCACTAAAAGGGATCCCTTAGGTGAGGGGGAAAAGCCATACATTATATTCAAACGCCAGACATCCCTAAGTGTTTACTACGATCAATCAGAATAACCACGGGGAGATGTTTCACTGTGACCAGTTTTGCTCACAGTTGGTTACACAGCCATTTATTCAATCCAGGGGACAGAAACAGACACTTCAGGGAGAATAAAGTTGTTTACATCTTGTATGAGAATTTACAAAAAGAAAAGCTTTGATCACTTGCTGGGGATCAGCTTTTGTGCTTGCCCTGTTTACAGATTGGTTTTGGTATGTCTGATATGAAGTACACATTATTACATAATCCCCAATTGTGTTGAAAGACTGTAAAGATCAACAAACATGTTCTATGTTCCCTAAGCTCAGCATTGCTGTACAACAGGCCGGTTCTTAAATGAGAGGTCAAAAGAAAGTGAGGGGAGCCTGGGTGAATACCAAACAAGAGCAGAAGTACAAATGGCATAGTAATGATGAAAGAAAGCAGGATTTCAAAGCTGAACACTTGAAGTTGAAATCCATCTTCTACTTTAGTTAATTTAGCAATGAAAGAATTTTCCCTATGATCTACTTTGCTCACTCATCTAGTCCCACTGTGTAAATCTAGACAGAAAATCGTATTTCAAAATATGTATTTCAAGGCAAACCTGCTCTCTTTTTCTCTTATGTGCGTCTTCATGAGTCTCTTTTTCCTGTGTTCTTTCTCTCTGAGTCCGTGGGCTTGAAGTCTGCTGAACTTTTGTTGTTGGCTCCACTGGCATCAGGTTAAGACCAAACACTCAAAATCTGCCTGCAGCTGTTTTGATAGTTTCTCTCTCTTCCTCATGCCAAGGAATACAAACTACTGTAACTTCAGATGAGGGGTGTTTTACTACCTTTTAAATAGTAAATCTTGGAGAAAAACCATTAGCCCTGAAAGAAAGCAATCCTTATTCTGCCTTTGCTATTGTGCTAACTAATGTAATGAATGGATCTTTAACCTTTATAGCGATAAAGGGAAATCGCCTCCTCCCTACAAACAGGATTATCTCACCTTCATTCCTTCGATTCCATAAGAAATAAATCTCTCACTAAGAAATTATTGGTAGGGATGTCAGTTTATCAGCAGATACTTTGGTGCTCCCTTTGCAGTACATGCAGACAGGCGCCTGCTTCATTGCAGGTTGAATGCATTCTTCATACGTCTGTTTTCTGACACATAGGCAAGGTAACACACAAAAGGCTTTTAACAGCTGCTAATCAAGCCAGGCCAGAAACGAGGGCTACATTTACAGTATAGCGATAAAGGGGGACTAGAGATTCTGGTCCCGTAGACCAGAGATTTTTACTATAGTAAAAAGGGAAGACATGGTTCATACAAGCAAGATAAACAACAAGATAGAAGAAACTGCAGTGGCAATCGAGTTTAAGGGATTTTTGTTTCTGATGTCCCAGGTTAAACAGATTAGAGCAGCTAAGCAGTTTTATGGGTAGAACTCCATCAACTCCTGTCAATGTTAATAGCACAGTTATTCTAGTTACACATTGTGACTCATCACTCTTCCTGGCCAAAGCCTGTTCTCCAGCTAGAGAGCAGCTGCCAAGCAATGATACGTGGTTTGACACACAGAGAAAAGGAACTACCCAAGAAAAGTCTTCAGCTACTAGCAAAATGAAGGTTAAAAACTCTGCAAGTAGGATAAAAGACCACTCACATCACTGCACAGGAGTCCTGGCCACAGTTCTCGTGGCTGTCTCGAATTGCTCTTGCTCAAAACTCAGCACATCAGTACAGTCAGGACATGGCCACCGCTCGACATCCTTCAAACAGACACTTTGCAGCACTGGGTAGGGATGCCTCAGTCCTATACCAGCACCAGATAAATGTCACTTCTTATTTACTCCTCTATTTCCTACTTCAACACAGAAGGATTTAATTCATACTCCATGTGACTGAGGAAGACAAGGTTACTTCTGAAATCCTTCAGCAGCAAAAATAGAATAGAATTACTGGCATTGAACTGGTGCCAAATGCAGGTGATCAGAGTGATGATGCACCTGAACTACAGTCAACCTCACACTGGTGTGTACTTCAGGCACTGAAGCTAAAAGATTGTAACTTACAGGTTTGCACAGCAGAGTGAACTACATACACATCTTACAAATCATTAGGACTTTTAGATAGCAGGACTACAAGAACCCCCAAAGGCACTGCAGACAACATAAGCACACAGGTAGTCTAGGAACTGTGGTCCAGTCCTCAAGACACAAAGAAAACTTGTGTGTGTACAACGTGATTTCAAAGTCTCCTGAGACCAGAAAGCTCTCAGTGTTTCAAGCAGAGATTGAAAGTTAACTCCACTGGTCTCTTCCCATGCTTTACATGAAATTCAACCCCGCAGAGAGCCAGAAATCAGGATTAAGGCACTCACAAATCTCATGGAAGGCTTCTGTGCAGAAACAAACTCCAACCTCTGGGGACAGCCTGCCAAAGTACCCATTTACCCAAAAAAAAAGCACTCAGAATTCATTTGAAAACTCCACACTCTTGAAGACTTGGCAGTTCTGTTCCTTAAGAGCTGTATTTGAATGACATTTTACGTCTTTTATCCTAAGAAACTGTAACTGTTAAGGTCACTGTCTCTGTTGCTACTACCTACAGTGATAGGAAAATAAGGACAAGACTCACATCCCAGTCAGCCAGCAGCCACACAGTCTCCTGCTATAATTTGTAAGGATTCTCCCTAAAATTAGGGGAAGTGTCTTTCATTGATGAGGACTAGGAAGCAGAGAAAAGCAAGATAAAGGAGGGCTCCTGTAATAAAGGGCTTCTTGTGACCTGAAGGAGGCCGAGTTCAACAGACAAGGAATGAAAGAAGAAAAAGGGAAGATGGCCCTATATTGCATTTCTACACTCCAGGCACAGCCTAACCCAGAAGCCTCCTCGACTCCTAGCAGCTCTTTCTGCTGATTATGCTGTTACTGTCTGGTTAATTTATGCCTCTATGTAATGCATGCTGCAAACAGACTGAGCCATTGGGTTGGTGAAGAGACAGGCAGTGCCTCCCACAGAAGCTACCAAAGAGTGAACAGACCCTTCTAAGGAACCACAATGCTGAAAACTGTGCTGACTGAAAGTTGATTTCAAAAGCATTAGAGCTCATTTTCACCGGCTCCCTTGGGTAAACCTCGTTGTCAGACTCAGAGGTGGGCTGCTGCTCCTGCTCTTACAAGCTGCTGAGCTATTGCTATCTGTTGGCAAGTGATGCCACGTCTGTGGTTGCACCCCTTCCAGCCAGTCAGATGCACTCCTCCTAAGCCCTCTGTGCATGAGCCGGTTTAATGCTCAGTGTGCCTGGGAGTCACAGAGGGGGTTTGCAAATGCTGCACTGCTTCAGGAAAAAGGCCCTGGGAATTGTAGGCTCTGAGCTTCCCACTGCCTACCTTAGGGAAAGGAGAATACCCCAAGCAGGAAGGGTCTGTTTTATGGAAAGGGTGTCTACATAACCCTGTACATCACTGAAACCCAGAGGAGTTGAGGCTTCAGAGGAGCTGCAATGTGAACACAGCAACAGGCAGACAACTAACAGATCCGTTGGAAAGCAGTACAGCAAGGACCCAGCCGCAAAAGCAGCTCGTAACTGGAGTGCCACGTGGGGATTGCCACTTCAGGCAAACTCAAGTTTCCAGTATGTTAACTTCTTCATTAACTGAAATCATTGGGAACTGGGATACCCTAGTAAAATAGAAAACTTGGTAGTGGGCAGATGCTGTAGCCATCCTATGGCACAGGACTCCACAAGCCCAGTAAAAAACGCCTGTGGTGCTGTGACAGGTGCAGTCCCCCTAGCAAGGACCTGACAAAGACCAGAGCTTGCCCAAACACCTGATAAAGATCAGTGGCTGACGCCTCACAGCTATTACTTGGTGCCTCACCGTCTGGGGCCCTCAGCCTGCCTTAGTCTGTGCTTACCCCCAGTCTGTTAGAATGTCCACAGCTTAGAACTGAATGGGGTATCAATGGAGCCCTGTTGGAGAGAAAAACTTTTCACTGTAAGCCTGCTCCTAAAAATCTGAGGGCATGATGTGACCCCACACTGCAGACTCCCCTGGAAAACCATCAGAAAACTCAAAACAAGATCTTTCAGCATCGTACACAGAAAAGCGTACTAGCTGTCCCTCAGCAGCCAATTTTCACAAGTGAAGCACATTATCATGTGGTCTCTTCAGTTAAATACAACATACTGATTGCCAGCATCTTATTCCTGCCTCCTGTACTGCAGCAGCACAGCTCACAGGTTCCCTTCGTGCTCTGTATCAGCAGGTGGCGATATTAGAAGCTAAAAACACAGTGAAGACCCAGGACTGTGTAGCATCCTAAAGCGTTAACCTTCACAAAACTTGGAGGAAGCATTAAATCCCGGGCAAGCTCTGATCCCTTAGTTGAAAAGTCACCCACAGACTTTACATTTAAAGCAATTAAAAAAAATGGTTAGAATGAGACTATAAATCCCTTAATGCAATGTAATCCGTGAATTATAACCACTCTAATCCTTGCAATATAAACATCTCAGTGGTGATTCAGCCCACCATCTACACAAGCACCCGTCCACACACCTCTGCACCACGTGAGAGCCACAGCAGTGCCACGCACACGAGAATTAAGTGGCTCTCATTGCCAGGTCATTGCTCTCCCTGTGCTTTCCTCAGCATCTATTTCCACAGAAACACACGGAAATGTTAAAACAGCGCCCTAAATGTCATCAGAACCACTTCCAAGGCACCGCTGGGCTCCCACCACAGACCAAGCAAAGCAGAGCGCAATTAAGATACAGATCTCATCATTAAAATGCACCTGTGAGTGCACTGCCCGTGAACCAGACTCATCATCCCCAAACTCATCATCCCATTCCAGGTACTTTAATTAGAAAAACAAGGGATTCCCCGCACACACGGACACACCGGTCTTGTTCTGTGAGCCGCAAAACTAGTGTGAGAGGATGCGTTGTGCCCTCAGCTTGCCACACTCCTCTGCTGAAACCTCTCCCACTCTCCCTTGTGGCCAAGAAGACACTCAGGCCACCTTCTCATACCCTGACCTTCACTTCTAGGGCTCCCCAGGTGAGGGCCATTGCCAGTGGAAAGCGGTCCCACGCTCAGCGATTCAGCACACCGCAAAGGTGCTCAACCAAGAGCCCTGCGCTGGCCTCTCCTTGGGCTGAGCACCGAATTCTTCACAGCACAGCAGCTCCAAGTACTCCTTTATTACCTGTTTCCACAAAGCTAGCCTCCAGCCGCTGAAACAGCCCCTCACGTTTACAGTTCAAACCGGCGCGTTAGCGGCTCCGAAGCAGCCGCTGAGGGCGGGAAGCCTCAGGCCGCGGCAGCCCTCAGCGACCTCCCGCCGGCAGCCCCTTAGGAGGGCGCTGGACCTCGCAAGCCCGCATAAGTTTTCCTCGGGAGTGCTACTAGGGCGAGACAAACGCGGTCACAACACAGCCACCGCTCCGTACGGCCACACGAGAGCCCCAGGGCGAAGCGCCGCAACTCGCCTGCGGAAGGACTCGAACCGCTGCCCGCAGCCGCTCCGGCGCCGCACGCCGACCCGCGCAGTGGAGGCACACCACGTGATACCCCACCACGTGACACGCCCACCCCGCCCGCACTTCCGTAAACACCGCCGCGGCTGAGTGACAGGGGTGCTGGCCAATCGTGGCGCGCGGGGGGCGGGCATCGCGCGGCTGCGGGGCTGGGGCGGGAAAAGTAGCGGGCGCTGCGGGGCTGCCGCGAGCCCTGGCGGGAGGCGCCGCTCTCTGTCCCCAGTGCTGGTCTGCGGGTGAGTTCTGCCCTCTGCACCGCTCCGCTCAGCCGAGACAGCGCGACAGGCTCGGGGGGCCCGGTAACCGGATCGGGGGGGCGGGCCCGGGGGTTCCTTCCCGGGTGGTGACGCCAGGCCGCGCTTCAGTGAGGGTCGGTGGTGGCCCCGGACTCGGCAGCTCAAGCGTACGAAGCCCTGCAGCGGGCTCCCCCCGCTGGAGGGGCGGTGGGGTCTGTACCTGCAGTTCAGGCGTGGTTCGTGCTGGGTGGGGAGGCTGTGCTGTGCGCAGGTTTGCTGGGAGCGGCCTGGGCCTCAGAGTTTACGCGGGGATCGCTGCGCCTTTCTGCTTGAGCCTCCTAACCGTTAAGTCGTGGGGGTGTGAGACAACGTCTGAGCTAACCGCTGCCTCCTTGTTTGATCACGGTGTAGTGTAACAAGTGCTCTGTTTCACCATCCTGTGTCCTGTGTGATCACAGCCCTGCGATGGAGATAAAAGCAAACACCCGACGATACGAAACGAGGAGGAAGGCAGCAGCCACAGAACTGTCAGTGCTCAAATCCCGAGTGGATTGGAGGCGCACTAAACGAGAGCTCATACTACCTGACAGCAGCGATGGATCCTCAGGTGCCTCTGAGGAGGAGGAGCTTACTGAATCAGAAGATGAAGTGGATGAAAAAGATGAAACTGTAGTGAAGAACAGCCTTCCACTTCAGGAGGACAGAAGTCATAGCGGGGAAGTGACAGAAGATGGTGAGGATGAGTGCATCATCCCCGGGAAGCGTAAAAGATTTAATTCCTCTGTCTTGTATGACAGTGATGAAAGTGAGGACAGTGATGTTCTTGTTAGAAAAGTTTTTGCTAAGCGTCACTGTATAATGGATGACGACAGTTCTGAAGAGAAAGCTGATAAAACCTCTCCTTCAGAAAACGTTTCTCCTGGTAGGAAACAGAAAGTGTTTGCAAAACTGAAAGACCTCGCAAGGCAAAGAGCAAGACTGACATCCTGCAGCGGTGGAAATTGTGAGGTCTGGATTTTATCTTTTGAAATGCAGCTGCAGAAAGTACTGAATGTTGGGGAGAGCAAGGCCAGTAGGTGTAAATCAGTGGGGTTTTATGGGGTTGGTTCTGCATTTGTGACAGAGCAGTACTTCAGTTTATGTTTTGACATCTGTTGCCTTAAGCAGATAAGAACATTGACTGCTGAAAACTTTGTGTTGACCTCGGTTTCTATCACTGAGGATTTCGTAATGTCATTTCCTTTTGTAGGCATTGGGGTAACTAAAGGCCTTCGAACGCAGGTGGCTGTCCTTTCTATAGTCGGAAAGGGAAAACCTTTCTTTTCCATAAAGAAGAAATAAGTGAGAGGACTATAAAATTATTTTTATCAAGTAAAATACTTGCTGAGGTAGCTTAGAGGCCTCCTGTTACCTTAGTCCCTACAAACAGACAGAACAGAGGTCCATGGCTGGTTTGAAGCTGTAAGTAATCATCATCTATCACAGGATGATGGTTTGGGGTTGTTTTTAATGTGCTATTTCTTGTAGTTTGAACAAATGGTGCTAGTAGAAGGTCGGGAGTCTTACCTGGTGTATGATTCATATCAGCTGTGTGTAGGATTCAATTGGTGCAAACACAATTAGTGAAAATTCTTTGTAAAATTTAATTAGGATTCTAATAGCGAAGCAGAAGAGGACTCAGTCTGTTACCTGACCCACACACCTGCAGAAAGTAGTGAAACGGAGAGTGACAGCATGAAGGATTTTATAGTGCATGAAGAGGAGGATGATAACAACATAGAGCATGTGGCACGAAAGAAGGAGCTACTGCAAACATCCAATAGCGAGTTGCTGGCATACCACGTCCCACACTGTAAGATCCAAATTAGTGACAGTTCCAAGCGTGTAACTTGCTTGTAGGGCTGTAATAAGTACTGATGGATGCTAAATGCCAATACTGTTGATAGCATATGGTAGTTCAAAAGCAGGTTAACAAAAGGCTTTAGCTTGTTGTGGACTTGAATTTCCACAACAAACTTCTACAGCCCTCTGTGTCTGATTAGAGAGCAGGTATCACTCTGGGGGAAGGAAGAGAAAGCCTGTTGTACAGATCTTTTTAAGTGGGTTTGATTTAGGGTGAAGTAGGTTACCTGTCGTGCAGTCATTACTGTGGAGGCCTCAGAACATCTTCCATCGTATGACACATGCTAGGAGTAGCTGGTCCAGACTGTGTAATAGAGAGGGGTGTCCACGTCCTGCCCTGAGTTTTGAGGGTTGGGATTTGTTTGTAATGTGCTTGTGTTGCGTGGTCCTGAGGCTGGTTAGCACAGGGTTTTCTGAATTCTTTGGTCAATCAGTTTCAATTGAACTGCGCAGAGTGGAAAAACTTCTCAGGCTGAGCTTTTGTGGAGGCTGCTCAATGGGTGGAGCAGAGGTTTGAACCAGAATGTGCTGCTAGTTTACTTAGGTATTTTCTTCTTCAGCCTGGCCTTCTGTGGTTTGCATTGTTTCCTGCTATTTATAGAACAAATTACTCTCCTCTTTTACTGTTTGTAACCCTTACTCTGGCCTCTCCTTGCTGCAAGGGTGTGTGACTTTAGGACAAGATTGTTGGGATGAGAAGATTATTTAAAGATGAGATCTTAAGAGTGTGGATGTGAGACATTATCTTTAAATCCATATTTAGATTACTTTTAAATTCTAATTACAATAATGGGGAAAAAAGACTCTTACAAGATTTTTAATGTTGCTTTTACATGTTTATTTATTGCTTCTGATTTACTTGGGTTTAATTCTGGTTCCATTGCTTTCTTCCCAGTATCCCGCTGTGACCATTACGTACACTTCAAAAGAATAGTGAAGGCTTTCCTGATAAATGCAATCGATGACACCTTTCTAGGCTCATTATATGGTATGTAAATTGCTTGTAGTAATCTCCTAGTGCACTCAGAGCCGTATGACAACCTTTCTTCTAGGGAAAGATGTGTCTGCTGATTTGAGTATAGCACTCTGAGTCCTCAGATCTGCTCTTTGTTTCTCTGCTCTGACTTTGGGAGAAGTAATCTGTCTGAAAAGGATAGAGTAATCCTGGAAGAATGTGTAGACTTCAGTCTTTTAAGCCCTGCAGACAATCTGAGATAGAGGGTGGTGTTTCTGTTACTGATCAGTAGTAGCAGTTCCAGCATGAAAGTGAGATTAATTCCAAAGTAGAGGTGAATGAAAACATTGCAAAGTCAGCTGAGTTGTCAAAATGCCTTGTGTTTCATAGCTGCTTCTGAGGAATCTGATGGCTGATAAATAGTTTTAGTTATGGAGATTTCTCCCTATCTGAACAAACACATTTCAGATGCAGTCAGCCCTTGTCTTGCTCTTGCAGTTCCTGGTGGCACTTGGTCTAGTGGGGCTGCAGGGCAACCTCACATGCAGTCTTGGAAGCACTGTAGAAATGTGATACTGAGAGGTCTCTCGGCGTGAGGTTGTGGAAGGAGTCAGCAAAGTGCCAAGGAGAGGGAGTTTTGGTGTCATCAGGAGCTAAGAGGAAATGGGGAGCTGAAGGACAAAGGCCATGTGTCCTTGAAGCTACACGTGCCTTTCAGCTGCCACAGCTGGTTCTTTCAGGTGTTACTCCTGTTAGGATTTGTTTCACTAAGTGAAAGCCAGCTTATGAAATACAACAAGAAAGCTTTGCCAGGTTTATGTTGTGAGAACTCAGTTCTGTATGAAGTTGTACCTGCTCTACAAAGCTAGTAACTCGCTGCCAAGGTGCTGGAAGCAGAGCAGCTGTACAGGTTGCTGGAGTATTCTGTTCAGTTCTGGAGCCCCCAGGGCAAGAAAGATGCAGACAGATTGGAGTGTGTCCAGAGGAGGCCACCGCAGTGCTCAGGGGAATGGAGCATCTCTCCTGTGAGGACAGGCTGAGAGAGCTTGGGCTGCTCAGCTTGGAGAAGAGGAGGCTCTGGGGGGACCTTCTTTTGACCTTCCAGTACCTGAGGGGGCCTCCATGAAGAGCATGGATCATTGTTATGGATAGCAGTAGCAAATGTGTCCACTAAGAATATGTTAAAATACGAGTATGCAGAAGCATAACGTCCTTGAAGATGTTGTTTGAAGAACCTGTACCATGTAGAGTGGTCTGCGAGTAATGACTCTCACTGAACAGATGGAACAAGGCAGAAGAAGTACGCACAAGATATGTTGCTGTCACTTCATTATCTGGATGATCGCTTCATTCAGCCTCGTCTGGAGAACCTCATCTCTAGAAGCCGCTGGAAAGATCGGTACAAGGTATGTGGCTTCTGTTGTAAATAGTGAGGTGGTCTCCACATCATGTTGTAACTGACAGCTACGTTCTTTTTAATACTCTAAGAAAAATCACAGCATTCTTCAGAAGACACTGGCAGCTCGTGACTTGGCTGACTGCACTCTGTACCGGGTGAAAGACTGCTTGCTTGCATTCACCAAGAAGTGATGGTGAATGGAATTCAATCCGGTTACAAGAAACACTTGTGTTTGATATCTTGATCAGTGTTCTGGAGGAGGAGCTCCAGTGTACCCTCAGTAGGTTTGCAGGGACACCAGGTTGAGTGGGGCTGTAGATCTGCTGCAGGGTGGGGAAGTTTTAAACAGGCTGGATTGACAGGTCAGGGTCGATTGTATGGGCTTCAACAAGGCCAGGTGCCGGTCCTGCACTTGGGTTAAAGCAAACCCATGCAGTGCTACAGGCTTGGGGCTGAGGAGCTGGAGACCTGTCTGGTGGAAAAGAGCCTGGGGCTGCTGGTTGACAGAGGGCTGAATAGAAGCCAGCAGTGTGCCCAGATGGTCAGGAAGAAGGCCAGTGGCATCCTTGCTTGTACCAGAAATAGTGTGGCCAGCAGGAGCAGGGAGGTGATTGTTCCCCTGTACTAAGCACACAGCCTAGGGGTGGCCTGGCAGCAGTGGGTTGTTGGTTGGACTCGATCTTAAAGGCCTCTTCCAACCAAAATGGTTCTGTAATTCTCAACACAGGTACAGTAATTGCTATAATTATGTATCCTCGTTCTTCACCTTAGGGAGGAAGTATCTTACGTTCATAACCAAGTAAATATTCACGTGGCACAACAGAGTCTGTTCGCAGTCACCTGAGTGCTTCTCCTCACCTTGGCAGATGACTTCTTGAGGATTTTTTTGTTGCTTGCTAAATATGACAACAAGATGCCTCTTTCTGCCTCAGGAAAAAAAGAGCTAATGAACTAGAGAGAAGTGTTGGAAAACGCTTGAGGAGCTCAGTGTCCACAACTGAGCAGGGAAACGCTCCAGATTTTAATCCGTTTGGTTCCTCTTGCGCTGATTTTGTGTGAACACAGAGTATGGAAGGCGCCTTGCAGTTCACAGGGATTCTTTAATGTTATTTGAACCTCCTTTCAGGAGCGAGTGGATTGTTACCCAGACGTTCGCATCATCTTGAAGACTGCAAAATACATGTCCTGTGAGGCCTGCGAAATGAATCGCTATTGCAAGTTTCACGTGCTGCTCTCTGGAAAGCTTTACAATAGTAAAACTTTGGCAGCAGATGACTTCATGCCAGATGACAAGCAGGTAACTCCAGACAGACACTCTATGTAATCGATTATGAAGCTTTGCCTAGTGTTACAGAACCTCATATAAAGAACAGAACTCCTACCAGTAGGACCAGACTGGACATCAGGAAAAAGTTCTTCATAGAAAGAGTGGTCATACACTGGAACAGGCTGCCCAGGCAGGTGGTTGAGTCCCCATCCCTAGATATGTTCAAGAGTCCCTTAGCTGTGATGTTAGGGGTAGAGTTTAGGTGTGAACCTGTAGAGTAGGGGTAGTGGTTGGACTCGTGATCCAAGCGATCTTTTCCAACCAGGATGATTGTGTGATAATGCCCTTAAGACTTGATCAGCAGGAATCTTGCACTGATGAGCTTTCAGAAACATTATAGAAGTAGCTGTCTGTATAATGGACAGTTGTCTCTCTTGAATTTTGTGTTCTCTGCAATCACCTGTGTTTGTTCTGCTCTGGGTTTGCTAATTCTGCGACTACAATGCCGGCAGCGTTTGCAGTGCCCATGTGCTTTCCAACTGTTCTTGTTTGTTCTAGGTCAGGACATTGAGTCTAGCAGTGCAATACTAATACAAAACTAATACTGCAAGTGCAGCTAGTCAGAATTTACTGCTTCATTCTTCAGAGTTTTTCACATCTCTTGAGCTGGGAGAAGAGGAGGCTGAGGGGGGACCTCATTCCTGTCTATAAATCTGTGAGGGGTGGGTGTCAGGAGGATGGAGCCAGGCTCTGCTCAAGGGCATCTGGGGACAGGACAAGGGGCACTGGGTGCCAGCTGGAACAGAGGAGGTTCCCTCTCAATATCAGCAGGACCCTCTTTGTTGTATTTCACAGCTGAGACTTTTGAAGACCGTGAATCTTAAGAACCTGAGTGTTCCTAATATTCAGGGGATCTTTCCTTCAAATGTACAGCTGCCAGTAACTGCCACAATAGGGTCTGCATATGACCCTCTTCGCTTTACAGGGGGGTTTAGGAGACCTATTCCTGTTCCTTGTGAGAGTAAAAGAATTTCTGAATGAAGCCGAAGTTCTCTCAGTATTTGCTTGCTGTGGAGTGCAAGCGTCAGAAGGAATTGTATTTGCAGTAGATTTTGGGACGCAGTGCATTGGATTTCTTACATAAAAGTAGAGCAAAGCCCTTGGCAGACTGGAAGGGCACCTCACCGAAGCTCAAGCCTGTGCTGTACAGATCTTTGCAAGTATTGCCACAGATCTGAGGGATGTCAGTACAGTTACCACCGTGCCATTGGACTGGGCTCTGCGTGTAATGCAGAGTCGAGGAAAATGTTTGTCACAGTCTTCCTTAAAGACATTACAGAGCCTTCGGAGCACTCTGCTTTGCTAAGCCTGTGTGCGGGAGGCTTCTCCAGCAAGGCTTTTCTCCTTGTTTATTGCAGGAAAGCCGTAAGTCAGCTGGCATCGATGC
Source organism: Upupa epops (assembly GCA_013397515.1). NCBI lineage: Eukaryota > Metazoa > Chordata > Aves > Bucerotiformes > Upupidae > Upupa > Upupa epops. The sequence goes on along the minus strand of VZRI01000063.1, from coordinate 146,335 downwards.
AGTAGCACCACACAGTTGTTACTCTTCCTTTCTTAAAGGACTTCAAAGGCAGAGCCCCCCATTTCAGAGTTTCATTTCACCTAACAGCGAATCTCAGATGAGCGAGCACAGTAATTCAGTCTTTACTCTTCATTGTGGAAATAGCAACAATGGTTCCCTCCCTGGTGTCCAGCATTGTCCTCCATGCAGCATTAGCTCTTTTTCCACTGTGGAGCACCTTCAGATACTCTACTGAATATTGAACTAACTTGCTCATTCATTTCTGTCCTGTTAACAGTACAAAAGGACAGCTCCTTTTATGCTGAGTACCCCAGCATTTGATGAGACGCCTGCCACGTGCACGCTCAATATATCCCTGGGTGGGTAGGACAGAGCCAGGAGAGAGCTGGGGGGCACTCTCCAGTAGTTGTTGGTAGTGCCTTTGCAGCACATTTGTATTCTTACAGTGGCCTGTCACTTGCACTGCTAACCGCGCTGTTCTCAAGGAGTCTTTGAAGTTCTGCTGGCAATGCATCGATCAGTTGGCCCTGCCAATTGAGAGAAGAGAAAGGAGGGGAAAAGAGAAAAGACACACAGAGCTGCATAAAGCTGGCGCTTCCACGACTTAATTGACTGAAAGAGATGGTGCTGCAGCACGGGCAGATCAGACGGACTGAAACACAGAGTTGGACTGTTTTCTAAAGTTTTATTTGAAAGCGCCCGAGAAAAGTGGATGTGGAGAGAACAAAACCAGACCTCCAACCCCCTTCTTCTGCATAAAACTTTCCTTTTCTCTAATCTCTGAAGTATTCTGCGTTGCCAGTAGGAAGAGAGGAGGAACAGCTGTTCGAGTTTTGCTGAGGCTCGCAGTGATTATTCTGTGTGTGCTGCCAATTCTCATTCCTCTGTGGTCAGGGAGAAATCAAACTGGTTTGAGGTAGGGGTGCCCCCACACACACACTTCCTTGCTTTTGCATCACCTGGATCATAAACTGTTCTCTGCTCTCAGTCTTGGTGCTGTGCTTGGGTTTGTCGTCACGCTCGGAGGACATGGTCAGTCACTGCCTGTGCTGTTGTCAGGCTGTGTTCCTGCATTCCATACAAAGTGCTTTAACACAGCTTCGGCTGGTACAGCCAGCTCTAGTAGATAAGTTAAGCGTTAGGACAGAGTCACTGAGAACTGTGAGAGGAAAAAATTAGAATAAGGACGGTACTGAGATTCTTTCCAAAGCTGCATCTGAAATAGCATTGTATTTTTAGCCGATCTTCCTTGCTTTACAAACACAACGTGCAGTTACACAAGATGGTAGCTAGCTGTTCGCCTCTGGTGTCTCTCTGCTGTGGAAAGACTTTACACCTCACACAGAAATGAACCATCAAACTCATTGCCACAAGGTACTTTGGGAGAAGAAAGTGTTAGTGAGTCCCACAAGGAATGAGGCCGGTTCTTCTGGCAGCTCTTCCCCACTGTGGAACATGATGGTCAGGATTATGCAGACTGCATTCACTGTTGACTGCCAGAAGCTGTGTGGTAGTGTTACGGACATTTCTGGCCTTCGTCCTGCACCTCACAGTCGCTTTCTAGGTGTCTCCTGGGAGCTGTTGTCACAGGAGAACTGGGCCATCAGTCTGATGCAGGATGGCATCTCCTGTCTCGCTTCACATAATGTTCCCATTACTGCACTTCATCGCTTGGGATGCGGAACGTTACGGAGTGCTCAGTGAAACACTGCAGCTGAGTCACGATCATTCCAGTAAGCAGAGATTGCCAGTTCTGGAAGGCTGAGTGAGTCAGGTTCGTAGGTCCTGCACTTCAGAAGCACCTGTGTGCTCTAGATTTTCAGCTTCGGTCACAGTAATAACCAGAGATGCATGAAGGCCCCTGTACACGATCAGTGGAGTGCAGTGCAGTCATAGGAACTGGTGTGGTTGTGTTCAGGACAGCTAAAATTTTGGTTAGTCACTACCTCCTGCAGGTCCATAGGATCCTAGAATAGCATGGAATAGCTACACACTCATGGCTAGAAAGGACCTCCAGGATCAAGTCCAGCCCTCATCCCAACATCTCCCTAACCCCAAGACCATGGCCTCACCCAGGACTGCTGACAAATGATGGAGAGAGGCTTGGCAAGTTCCACCACCAGCTCCCTCAGAGTGCTCGGGTGGATCTCATCCAGCCTCATAGACTGATGGGCGTCCTTCCCCATTTGTAAGATCAAGTGGTTTTTCAGTGTCTCCTCAGTGGCGTTATGCCTGCTTGTGTCAGCTGGGCTGCTGGTCCATGCACGTCAGTTAATTCATGTCTGTGAGAAAATCTGTCAGCAATACAGGGACCTATCAGTTGACTCGGAGTGATCTTGATTTGCGAGCTCTGTTGTGAGTGTCGCAGGCAGTAGGCAGTGCTAGGTCAGGTGTTCTGGGGAGCAGCTCACAGCTGCAAATGTTTGCCCGTGCATTTGGAAAAGCAGGTTGCAGAGGCTGATTAAAACTCAGCTGTTTCATCATTTCAGAGAGTATCCGGATCGTTGCCGGCGGCAGCAATAAAAGGCAGTGCTGTTGTGGCTCAGAAGAGAGCAGTGTGCAGCATGTAGATACCCGTGCACCTAGTCTGCAACAGAAGTGCCCTGACGACTTTTGCCGGCGATGCAAAGAACTTCCACCGTTTACCTGCCTGTTGCTCACAAAGGTGTGACAAGACCTTGGTCTGGAGCAGTGCTGCCCCGGAGTGGTGCTGATGCTTGGTTGTGGGGTTTTTCAGTAAAGCTGTATCAGATTCTCCCGCGTGTGCCAAGAGCTGAGTTTCTTTACACATCTATTAATCACCTGGCTCTTGAGTGTAGAAAACCCGACCTCCAAGACCCAGCCAGATGTGGATTTCCTACCTGATGGATAGGCTTTGTCTCCCTGGGCTGGAGTAGTGATTAGTGCTCGGGGCATACATTCCTCTCTGTAGAAATGGAGCAACAGTTCCTGTGGCAGAGTGCAGGGTGTCCTTCAACGCGGGTGAACTTTGACTCTTGCTCCCCACACCTGGAGTTCCCACACTTCCAGTGAAGATTTAGGATTCCCAAGGATTCCTGTAACCAGTGTGTAAGTCTGCATTCTCACCAGCTTGCCTGAGTTAGTGCTAGTGCTGAGAGATGCTAATGAGGCTCCGTGAATTCCTGCTCTGAGGGTGCATTTACATGGGTGTTTACCATTTGTTTATCTATAAATACTGCTCTAAGGAAGGCTCTTCAATAATCTGCGTGGGAATTGCTGAAGTAAAACTGGTACTAACAAGAAGATGCAGAAACTGTGAGGTGTACAGCATTGAGGCCTAGCTCTCCCTCCCAGGCAGCTGCAGGGTAACACTTGCATCACATGAAACCACCGCTTTCAGATTTTATTCTTACAAAATCCAGTCTCTCCACACATTAAATAAACCTTCCTAGGCCTGTGACCATTCGTATTCATGATGACTTCTTGAAGAAGCATTGGATATGGTGCTAGAGCTGGTATTTCATGTCCCTAGGAAATACTACATGTTAAGCAAAAGAAATCACAGAATCATTGAGACTGGAAAAGCCCTCTGAGCTCATCCAGCCCAGCCCAGGACCTAACATCAGCCAGACCAGGGCACTGAGGGCCACAGCCAGGCTGCCCTTCAACACCTCCAGACACGGGGACTCCCCCACCTCCCTGGGCAGTGCAGTCCAGGCTCTGAGCACCCTTTCCCTGAGGAAGGGCTTCCTGACAGCCAGCCTAACCCTCCCCTGGCAGCTTCAGGCCCTGCCCTCTCCTCGTAGCACTAGTTGCCTGGGAGAAGAGCCTGACCCCCACTTTCAGGTAGTTATAGAGAATGGTAAGGTCTCTCCCGAGTCTCCTTTTCTCTGTGCTAATAATAAAACTTCTCTGCTTTCCCAGTGTGATGGCCATCTATAGTGTTAGTGATCTTGTAACAACCTTCCACCAGGAGACAGGAAAGATCCTGCTGTGTATAACCAGCGTTGCGTTTGCCAGGAAGCAGCACTGACAGGCTGCAGTTTCACAGACCTGCTGCCCGCCCGTTTGCTCACATGTGTTCTGCTGTGGCACTGAAGTTGCATAACTTGCACTGATGCTCTGCATGCAGTGTCATTCTGCCGGTTTTGTTATTCAGAACGCTCTTCCCAGACTGACTGAGCCATCCTTTATGTTGTCGAGATAATCACCGTGCTCTGAGAGAGAACAATTTGTTCCTTTGGTCTAGGTTTTGAAGGTTGGCGTGGTGTGTGCAGATCGTACCAGAGTTTATCACAGTTTGAAGCACTTCAAATACAAGTTGTATATGGATTGCAGCTCCGTTGCCGAGTTGGATGGCGTTAAGGATGAACCAGTCAAAGACACAGTGGAACGGCTTTTCAGCCATTTAGAAGACAGCGGGTGGATTCAGAAGGTACGGCTGAGTCGTCTGATGTAGCTTTTCACAGCAGATAAAAGTAGGCTGGGAAAAGATGTCGGGCCTAATTGATCAGTTCTGAATTACTGGGCATCAGTACCAGAGCTCAGTGTAAGCATTCATCCGCTGCTGCTGCCGCAGCCTCTCACACAGCGGTATGCTGCTGCGTTCACACAGAGTTCGTGTCAGCTTTTGACATGAAGCTTTCTGACAGCTGCGTGGTCTCTGGGTTATGGTGGGCAGGCTCCTGTTTCATTTGAAAGCAGCCACATGGCAAACTGAAGCTGTAAGTTAGGACTGGAACCGTATACATGAGGCACAACAAGAGTCTTTGACTCTTGTGTTTGCGCTGAAGTGCTCTGAATTACTCAGAAACGACATGAACTGTATTGAGAGGACTTGAAGGGCTGTTGAATTTAGCAAGCTTCCAGATATCGTGGCTTCTGAGTTGTTGCTGCCTGCCTGTATTGAAGACTAAGGGCAGTCTATTTGTAATTCATTTACTAAATCTGGGTAAAATAACTCGGGGTGTTCTTTCTATTTGCAGCGATACGATGATCTGGAAGACTACATGAACGATGCAGACGTTTTCCAAGAAGAGAAGGTGGATTAAGCAGTCATGCAGTTCTTTGAAAGACATCTTGTGCAAATTGGAATGGGCTGCTTTATCTGTGAGCACTTCACCTCTGCTTGGTCTGCAGGATTCCTTCTAGGCTATGCTGTAGCTACAGCCTTCAAACCAGTGCTTGACAGTGTGCTGTCTCGTTTGTTCTGTTCTGTGGCAATAATAACCCAGACTTTCACCAGGTCAGCCCTTCCAGTCGTACTGCAGAGGTCACTTTAAGTTCCCTTCTGTTCTGACAAATAACGTCTAATAGCTCGTGACTAGTGAAATAAAAAACCACCTATTGCTACTGAGCTGCGTCGTGGAGAAGATAGAACTTGCTGGAACAGCGCGAAGCAGGTGTCTTGGGAAAGGTAAAGCTACATAACAATACCTGAGCAGATGACTAACAGATGGACGTACGACTTGCCTCTTGCCCTCCTTGTTGCTTGTTGCACACACGTAAGTATGGTGTGGAGGGGTAGCTCCAGTGAACAGGACCCAAATGCAAAGATCTCTTTCCTCTCTGAGGAATCGGGGTAGACTGCTGAGAGGCAGCAGAGAAAATCTTCTGCAGTCCTGACTACATTGGCAGCACAGTCGTCATTCCTCTCTTTAGAGAGTAGGTGATGAGTCATTATCACTGTAATACAGACAGAATCTGGCTTAGCCATCTAAATGAATGTTTGGGCCCACAGTGCTGTCTCTGAGAAGCAGCTGGGGCAATTCACGGAGATTTGAAGCATCAAATATCATGGCAACACCCTGCAGTAGCTAAGAGAATGGATTACCGTGGCCATGTAACGTGAGACAGAATTCTTGCAGTGTAACTTGACAGAAAGAAGGGGTTACTCAGAATCCTGAGGGACTTCAAGGGAGCTCGGAAAGAATTACGGACAGAGACCATTGCACCGAGGCTCATAGGGCAGGGCAGGGGGCCCCAGTTCTAAACTGGAATCCGTATAGGTGGACATGAATTGCAGAGAGTGATGAGGCACTGACACAGGTTGCCCGGAGAAGGTGTGAATGCTCCATCACTGCATGTGTTAGATGGGTCTTTAAGCAGCGTGATCTAAGGGAAGATGTATTTGGCCATGATGGTGTTTAAAGGCCCCTTCAGTCCCAAACCAGTCGGTGAGTCTGTCCCTATACCATGTGGTCCCTATAAAACTGATCAGATGGAGCCTGCAATACAATGCAGGGTGCTGGGGTTTGAATGCAGTTTGAACTGGCCCTACATCCTGCTGTATGCAGGATGAGTCTGGTGTGGCTTAGCAACTCGGCGAAAGGGAGGGCACTGGTAACATTCAGGTGCTTTTAACAAGTTGCTCTCTCAGAAGCAAAACCGGTGACACCTGATGCCTCTTGGTTTCCTCCTTAAGCAGTGGCCACATTCAGGGTGCCACTCAGCCGGTACCAGTAGCACTCGCTTGCAGAAGTGCTGCTGGGTGTATGGCCTGATGTACCGCCCGCAGCTTCTTCCCCATGAACGGTCCCCTGGCTTTGCCGCGCAGTGCCCCTTTTCAGGAGCACCGTAAGAAATGAACTGCTTTGTGTTCTAAAGAGCTGAAACTCAGCTGCGCTTTACCAGCTGTCAGTGTGAGCTGATACCTCCCTTGCACCAGGACATATTTTTCAGATACAGGGTCTACAAACTGAGATGAAAAATCCCAGTAAATAGATTGAGACCTCCTCTCAGGGAAACTTAAGTTGAAGATACTATTTCCATACCTTAACTGTGAGTTGGATATGTAAATATGCTGAGATTGGATAGACCTGTCTCCCTGGTTACCAAAGCTGAAGGAACTTCTCTATTCTTTTTTCTTCTGTGTTCTGGGAATATTGCTGGGAGCACACTCATCAGCCGAAAAGTAGTCAGGAATCCGGCTCAGATGCAGCCCTGCTAGACAAAGAAATGCCCCTTGATGATCACAGAAGCATGGAATCCTCATGGCTGGAAAGGACCTCCAGGATCATCAAGTCCAGGCCATCTCAGCAGCGCCCCAGTCCCTCTGCCGTCCACTTTAGTTGGCTTCTCCAGATGAACAGCACAGCACCGTGTTTGGTGTTTGACTTTGTTCTTATGGAGAAGGCTCATTATTAAAAGAAGGGAGGTTAGCCCCACGTAACGGAATGGCCCCTCAGAGCCCTCCTGCCTGCTCTGAATTCCCACTGCCTTCCCAGTGTCCTGAGAACTCTCCGGACTGTATGAGTCCAGTGGTTTTACTTAAAGCCTGGGAGGTCAGTTTGTCATTGTGCCCCATGCAGCGTTTGCTCTTAGGTTACAGCCGTTCCTGGTAACAGGTCCAGAATACATTTGTTTGGGCTGAGCACAGGATGAATGGCTGCAGGGATCCGCTGTACACGTTTCGTTAGCTTCCCAAGCCCACATCGTGTCGCTCACCTCTGTTGGTTAAAAAGTGTGAGCTGTCTACTTCTCTCATGGACGTTCCCCGTTACTCCTGGATGTGGCATCACCAGCTGTACTAACAAACTGCCGAGGACTGACATCATGCAGCTCTAGTAGGAAGCTGATAGCTGGTTTGGCTCATCACGGGCTGGCAGAACGTGTGTGAGCGCAGAGTCTTGCAGACGTTAGTATTCCCCTCACTGAGACTGTGGGAAGCAGTAATACTGTTGAGGGTGTTGTTTTACCTGAGTGCCTCCTGAGACAGGGCAGGTGAGGTATCGTGACACCGTGTTTTCGTTTGTCTCCAACACAGGAAACAAAAACACTCTTCAGAGGAGCCAGCTGTGTAGAAGGTGAGATTTGTGAGGACAGGCTGTGAATGTTAGCACCTGCAGTGTGAGGTACGCAGAAGACTGCGACCCTCAAGACATTCTATTTTGAGTAATAACTGGTAAGAATATGTCCAGTGTTAGGACGTTACGCAGTGATGAAGTCAGCAGCATTGTGCAGTGTGTCTTTCTGTGCCCCTCATGATAGAAAAGGCATGGGGACGCTGGAATGTGTCCAGAGCAGAGCTACCCAGCTCAGGAGGGGTTTAGAGAACCAGTTGTGTGAGGAGAGGCTGAGGGAGCTGGGCAGGGTGAGCTTGGAAAAGAGGAGGGTGAGCGGGGACCTCCTTGCCCTCTGCAACTCCCTGAAGAGGGGCTTTAGAGAGGTGAGTGTTGGCCTCTTCTCCCAGGGGAGGGTTAGATTGGATCTGAGGAAGAAAGAATGGTTGGGCACTGGCAGGGCCTTCCCAGGGAGGTGGTGGAGTCCCCCTGCCTGGAGGTGTTGAAGAACCCTGTAGCCATGGTGCTTCCCGCCCTGCTCGAGTGGCAGCAGGGAGGGGGTCAGGTTGGTCTGTCAGTCTCTCAGGGACTGAGGGGTTTTGTTGGGGTGGGGATGGCTGGACTGGGGGAGCTGGGAGCTCCTTTCCAGCCAGGATTATTCTGAGATTCTGTGAGAAGGCAGGAACCCACCAGTCTTTCATCCTTCCTTTTCCACATTAGAGCAGGAGTGGAGTCAGGGGGTGAAATAAGCCAGGTTTGTTCTGGAGGGCCGGTTTTGATTGTCTCTAGTGTTGGTTTTTGAAGTAGTAGCACTAATTAAGATAAAGTACCTGTCTTAGTGGAACAATGAAGAGCACTCAGTGTGTGATGAGACTTGCCTCAGGTGATTAATGATTGTGCTTGGAAATTACTTGAGTTACTCTAATGTTTCGATAATCTGCTCTAGTTTAAGCTCTGCACCTGGAGAATGCCATAAAGGTCACACAGGGTCTTTATGCAGGATCAGGCTCATTCATGTGAGTTAGTTCGGGGAGAGAAGGCCCTTGGTGAACTGTGTCCAGGTACTGCACTGGAGGACAACAAGCAACGGTGTTTTTCCCCAGTGCACCTGTGTTTTCAGAAAGAAGTTCTTTGTGGATCAGACGGGATGGCAGACTTTGCTCATAGCTGTCATTTTCTAAAAATGATGGCACCTGGGGACAGGACAAGGGGCACTGGGTGCCAGCTGGAGCAGAGGAGGTTCCCTCTCAATCTCAGCAGGACCTCCTTCCCAGGGAGGGTCCCGGAGCACTGGCTGCCCAGGGGGGTTGTGGAGTCTCCTTCTCTGGAGACGTTCCAGCCCCGCCTGGCTGTGTTCCTGTGCCACTGGGACTGGGTGACCCTGCTGTGGCAGGGGGGCTGGACTGGGTCTTCTTTTGAGGTCCCTTCCCATCCCTAAGGATTCTGTGATTCCAAAAAGCAGCTGTTTCTAGCAGTTCAGCAAGCAATGCAGGCAGCCCGCTTGCTTAACTCTCTAGTTTACTTTTGTTTGGATAAATGAAGACTTGTAGTTTTAAACTTCTTCAGGTCTGGCTGGATAAACAGCGTGGGTGTGTTAAGCGCTTGTAAACACAGCAGCACCGCCGGAGAAATAGCCAGCGCACACACAACCAGCTTCCTGAAGCTGGCTCTCTCGTTCTGCTTTGAGAAGAAAGCCTGGTTTCTAAGCTTAATGTAGAGGTGACACAAAAGAAGACAAGAAAGTACGATTGACCCCCCAAAGAATAGTACGAGAAGGATGTGAAATTGTGTTCAGAAAACCTGAAAACAACCTCCTCAGTAGCTCCGATCCCCTAAGCACAGTTCATGTGAATTTTCTAGGTAACAGATGACAGCAGGGGATTGGGTTGTTCCCTGGGTTCTCTCCCGTTTTACTAAAAATCTGCACACACAGTTCCTTTAGATGGCTCTGGGGGGATATTTTTAATTAAAACACTGGTCTGTGTTCAGCTGGCTGGTTTTACAGTTGAAACAGAGCGACACTTGCGTTCACCTGGTCCCTTCCCATCAAGGACAAGAAAACCAACAAGAAAGCAGCGAGGCTGCTCCAGAGTTAAAGTTTACCAGGTGAGTGCATCAGCATGTGAGCACCATGGTAGCTGCCTAGGTGGGCATCGCCAGGAAATGCATCTGCGTGGAGCTGTAGTCAAAACTGCTGATGAAAAGCACCTCAGGGCCACAGCCAGGCTGTCCTTCAACACCTCCAGACACGGGGACTCCACCACCTCCCTGGGCAGTGCAGTCCAGGCTCTGAGCACCCTTTCCCTGAGGAAGGGCTTCCTGACAGCCAACCTAACCCTCCCCTGGCAGCTTCAGGCCCTGCCCTCTCCTCGTAGCAGTAGTTGCCTGGGAGAAGAGCCCAACAGCCAGCTGTCTGTAATTTCCCTTCTACTAGCTACAGAGTGATAAGGTCCCCCCCGAGTCCCCTCTCCCCCAGCTTAAACTCCCACATCCCCCTCAGCCTCTCCTCGCCAGCCTCTCTCTCCCTCCAGTCCCTTCCCCAGCCTCGTTGCTCCTCTGCACCCACTCCAGCCCCTCAATTTCTTTCTTGAAGCGAGGGACTCAGCACTGCCCCCAGGACTGGAGGGGAGACTTCCCCAGTACCCAGTGCAGGGGCAGAATGATGTCCCTAGCCCTGCTGGCCACGCTAGTGCTGATCCAAGCCAGGATGCCATTGGCCACCTGGGCACCCTGCTGGCTTCTGTTCAGCCGGTTGTTGACCAATGCGCCACACAGAGAAAAAACGCTCCCGCTGAGGGCTCATGTGTAAGTACAACATCCTGTTAAAAGCTCACTAATCCAGGCAGAGGGGGGAGCAATTAATTATTCAGGAGCTTTTCTGTTAATGTTTTATGGGCTGTGCACACACAGTTGCCTTCGACATTAACCACGAGTGCTCACTGCTCCGATGGTGCTGGGGACCCTTGGCTTCTCATCAAAGCGACCGCTACCCAAACCCCCAAATGACCCCGTGCCCAGGGGCTGGCAGTGCGCGCTGGCACTTTCCATCCCCAACCCGGGGATGAATTCGGGCTGTTTCCTTGTCTGGAACAGCGGGGGCGGCATTGGCTGCGCGTTGGGCGCCGGGACCCGCAGCAGCTCCGCAACCAGCCGTCCCTCCTCCCGGGAGGGTCGGACCCACCCGCAGAACACGGGGATGCTGCTGGGTGCGGAGGGAATCACGAGTGTCTGAAGTGAAAAGTCAGAACTCATTGCTTTGAAAGATCATTCCCTGAGTTATGCGAAATCTTGTTACGGGGAGCAAACTCCTGCAGCACCAGTTTCTATGCCCACGACAGCTTTGGGAACTCCAGCCAGCACTCGGTTTAAACTGCGTGTTCAGCACGAGATCAGAGTCATCGAATCCCTGTTTGGGAGGGACCTTAAAATCGTCCAGTTCCAAGCCCCCTACCGTGGGCAGGGGCACCTCTCACCAAACCAGGTAACCCAGACCCGGATCCAACCTGGCCTTGAACACTTCCAGGGAGGGAGGATCTGCAACTTCTCTGGGCAACCTGTTCAAATGCCCCTTCACCATCTTAGTGGGGGATTTTTTTCCCAAGACCTATCTAAATCTCCCCTCCTTCAGTTTCAGACTGTCGCCCCTTGTCCTGTCGCTAGATACCCAAGTAAAAACTCCCTCTCCAGTTCTCTGAAGGCACCCTCCAGGTACTGGAAGGCTGTAGAGTCCCATAAGGTGTCCCACAAGGGAAGTGTCTGCCCTGTCGGGGCCCATTCCTATTATTTAAATTAGTTATTATTTACATTATTAGTTAAATTGTGTTGATTATATAAAGAGATCTGTGCACTGAGATAACACAGACACGGGAACACGACAGCGTGTTGCTTTCACAAAGCCGACCAGCTCCCCGCTATTTCTGCATCCTCCTTCACAGCTCACCTACGGCAACACGCAGAGCCTGACAGCTGCCAGTTACAGGGGCCAGATCTCGCAGTCGGACACCTCTGCTCTGAGCCGGGGAGCCGGGTGAGAGAAGAACTGAGTCTCTGGCTTTCCGCAGCGCGGGGGAACCGAAATGCTCCGGACACTCGAGCACTCCCGCCAGAGCCCGGAGCTCTCACGCCGCGATGTTGACCTCGTGTCGGGCACTCATGCCATGCCCGAGCGCTCCCGAAGAGGCTCCTCTTGTTTTCCTACGGCCCATTCCAGAGAAATCCAGCCGGGAGAGCAGCGCAGCGCCGTGGTTTATTTGAGATCGCCCTAGTACCCTCCCGAAGTCTTTCAGCCGAGAGACGAGGGAGAGCTGGGGGCTGCGCCCCTCGGCGGCTGCGCCCCGGCCCGGCTCGCAGGTACGGAGCGAGGAGGGGAAAAGGGGATTTCCCTGGCTTCCTCCCATGCGAGCGCCTCCCGGGGAGCGGCGGCAGCCCGACTCCCCTCCGCGGCCGCTGGGCGGCTCCGCGCCTCGCCCCGGCGGCCCCGGCCGCGATATCGCC